>SJYV01033663.1:352116-388274 GCA_006410875.1 Neotragus pygmaeus
GAGGCGCTGAGAATCCTGGGCAACTCACCTCTCCCTGTCTCCACGACAACGGTCAGATTGGTCCCAGCGCTCCAGGCAGCAACTTTTGATGTGGACCTAGGAACCAACGCCGAAGAATGGATGTTTTTGAACAGTGGTGTTGGAGAAGACTCTTGAAAGTCCCTTGGACTGCAAGAAGAGCCAACCAACCCATCCTAAAGGAAATCAATCCTGAATATTCATTGCAAGGACTGATGCTGAAGCTGAAACTCCAATAATTTGGCCACCTGATGTGAAGAACTGACTCATTGGAAAAGACTCTGATCCCGGGAAAGATTGAAGGTGGGAGGAGAAGGGGACCGACAGAAGATAAGATGATTGGGAGTTGGTGATGGACAGCAAGACCAGGCGTGCTGCAGTTGATGAGGTCGCAAAGAGTTGGACACGACTGAGCGACTAAACTGAACTGAACTGAGGAATCAAAGGTCAAGTTTGGTGCTCTGCATCCGCCTGTTTTTCTGTCATGGATCAGGTCTTGTTCATCCTCCCACACCTTCAACTTCTCCGCAGAGAATAATGCCTGTATAAGACCAAAGAGTCTCAGGTTCCATTTATGTTGCTTAGGAACATAACCTTCATANGTGATGGACAGCAAGACCAGGCGTGCTGCAGTTGATGAGGTCGCAAAGAGTTGGACACGACTGAGCGACTGAACTGAACTGAGGAATCAAAGGTCAAGTTTGGTGCTCTGCATCCACCTATTTTTCTGTCATGGATCAGGTCTTGTTCATCCTCCCACACCTTCAACTTCTCCGCAGAGAATAATACCTGTATAAGACCAAAGAGTCTCAGGTTCCATTTATGTTGCTTAGGAACATAACCTTCACACCCTCACAAAGGCAAGTTTAACACCCAGAGAGGATACTTTTTTTTTCTTATTCTCTCCACTGTACAAGAGGCTTTTTCCCCCTTAAAGAACATAAGGTTTCATTCTAATCTTGTTTCTGTGTCATTCAATCTTCCTTTCATCCTTTGTAAAAGGAAATGATAGCTATGTCGTGAAACAGGGGTGAATAGGAATACCCAGGAATCATCCATCCACAGAAACAACCACTGAGCTCTCATGACCCTGTGAAACAACTCTTTTGGAATTTTGGAGTCTAGTCAAACACTTGCAAAATCCCGAGGAGAAACTGATGAAAAGATTGTTAAATTTTGATGACTATCACTGTTTCATGTAACAGCTACCATCCCGCGTCTCCTAGCAATATGGCAGGCAGCCAGTGGGAACTATCGGCTTTGTGCCTGGTGCAGGTTGCTAGTGCAGTGGTGGCAATAAAGATCTTGCTCTCTGAAACTTGAGATTTTATGTTTTGATTGCTGATCACTGCTTTTAATTGCTGAGGAGCCAGCACAGAAGTCAGCCACAGTTTTAACTCCAAAGGACTGAAATGGCTTCTTAACCCCTAGGGGATCTGAAAAAACTGTACATCACTCCATAAGTTTTGTGTTTTGTTTTCATTCTTCTAAAGGTATTTTCTAATTTCCTTTGTGATTTCTTTAATGATCCATTGGTTGTTTAAGACTAGGTTAATTTCCATTTTTGTTCTTGTTGTTCAGTTGCTAAGTCATGTCCAACTCTTTGCAACCCCCTGAACTGGAGCATGCCAGGCTTCTCCATCCTCCACTGTTTCCCAGAATTTACCCAAATTCATGTGTATTGAGTCAGTGATGCCATCCAACCAGCTGATCCTCTACTGCCTCTTTCTCATTTTGCCTTCAGTCTTTCCCAGCCTCAGGGTCTATTCCAATGAGTCTGCTCTTTGCATCAGGTGGCCAAAGCACTGGAGCTTCAGCTTCAGCATCAGTTCTTACAATGAATATTTAGGGTTTATTCCATTTAGGATTGACTGGCTTGATCTCCTTGCTGTCCACAGGGTTCACAAGCATCTTCTCCAGCACCATAATTCAAAAGCATCAATTCTTCAGCAGTCAGCCTTCTTTACGATCCAACTGTAACATACATACATGACTACTGGAAAGACCATCGTTTTGACTATACAGACTTTTGTTGGCAGAGTGATGTCTCTGCTTGTTAATATGCTGTCTAGGTTTGCCATAGCTTTCCTTCCAAGGAGCAACTTCATGGCTGTAGCCACCATCCACAGTGATTTTTCGGCCCATGAAAATAAAGTTTGCCACTGCTTCCACTTTTCCTCGTTCTATTTACTTTCCAACCAGTTCATCCTAAAGGAAATCAGTCCTGAATATTCATTGGAAGGATTGAAGCTGAAGCTGAAACTCCAATGCTTTGGCCACCTTATGCGAGGAACTGATTGGAAAAGACCCTGATTCTGGGAGAGATCAAAGGAAAGAGAAGGGGACGACAGAGGATGAGATGGTTGGATGGCGTCACTGACTCAACGGACATGAGTTTGAGTAAACTCCAGGAGTTCGTGATGGACAGGGAAGCCTGGAGTACTGCAGTCCACGGGGTCGCAGAGTCGGACATGACTGAGCAACAGAATTCAACTGATTGTTAAGTTGGCAACACTACTCAAAGCAAGTTCAATGTAGTCCCTGTCAAAATACCAATAATGTTTTTCTACAGAAATAGAGTGTTCAGTTCAGTTCAGTTCAGTTGCTCAGTAACATCTCTTTGCGACCCCATGAATTGCAGCACACCAGGCCTCCCTGTCCATCACCAACTCCCAGAGTGCACTCANAGACTTTAGCCAGATAAATTAAGCCTTGATTTCACTTCCAAAAGAAAACAGAACCTCCAGATAAGTAACCAGTATAAATCAATACAGAAAAAAAGAGAATAAGGGGCAAATACTATATGATCAATTCAGAAAAATATACAAATGTGCAGTAGCCACTTGAAAGATATTCAACCAAACCAGTAACTCAGGAAAGGAAAATAGGTTTTAGCTATTTGAGTCATTTTACCTAATAATTTAATGTGTCAGGTTTAAATTATATCAATAAAGATTTAGTGAAGGACACAGTTACCTTCTCATGGAGGTTATGTTGGTGAAACCTTTCTGGAAGATACTGGTAATAGAGCCTTTACAAAGCTTATAACTCACATGCTGCTAATAGCCTCGAAGGCTAGAACAGGGACATGATTCAGCAGAATATATACAACAAGGATGTCATTTTCACTAATGAAAAATTTAAAAGTCTCTAAAAAAGTGGTTAAGCTATGCCAGATCCTCTTGATGAATATGCAGCCATTAAAAATTGGGGAAAGTTCAACGACAGGAAAAAAATAAGCTTTTGAAAGTATTTTAAAATAACTGTATACATAACAGACGGAAAAATGGAATAAAAAATATTCTACAGTTAATATAGTAATCAGTAGGTGGTAAGATAGGTTATTTTCATTTTCTTTTACATATATTCTCCGTTACTTTAAGTATAGGGGAAATGCAACATGATGGTGTTCAAGCCAGCTGAAGAACTCTCCTTTCTAGCAAAAGCACAAGCTGTAGGATCCTTGAAGAGGTAGTATGGTTGTGAAAAGAATACACACACATTTCTCATGATAACTCTTCCCACCTCTCTTCCAGGTCCAGAATCAATCTTTACACATCCCACACAACTCAGCAGCAGTTACTGGAGTTCTGAGCCTTCATTCGTGTCTTTCGTCACAATGCGCACTGTTCTCTCCCCCAGTGTTCAAAAACCACAAAATATGCAGTTTGATTGTTAGAGGGGAACAAGATAGGAAAACACTGAGATTCTGATATGTGTCACTTTAACTTCAGAATTCTGCCTTCTGCCGCTTCATTTGTGTATGACATGTTCAGCTGAAACCTGGACAGATTGTGGCACTTGCTCAGCAGCCCACCCATGAGCAGGAAAGGAAGGTCAGAACCCAGGTCTTCTGACTCCGTCAATCATCCCTGTAAGGCTTGAAGAACCGCGCTCTGAAAAGGACATTCAGGGACAGCCTCTAGTNCTGGACAGATTGTGGCACTTGCTCAGCAGCCCACCCATGAGCAGGAAAGGAAGGTCAGAACCCAGGTCTTCTGACTCCGTCAATCATCCCTGTAAGGCTTGAAGAACCGCGCTCTGAAAAGGACATTCAGGGACAGCCTCTAGTGGACTGACAAATTTTATTATCCAGCTTTCGCAGATATATGGTCTCAGGGAGCAGAGCATAAAGCAGACTTGCACATAGCCTTTGTCGATAAAACATCAAAGCATTCAAGCATAAAACACAGTTCCCACCGCCCAAGCCATAAGATAGCTTTGGCGAAACTCTACAGGGAGTCTTATGAAACAACAGTCCTTGCTCCCAGAAACAGGTGGTCAGAAGGAAGCCTTCGAACGCCTCAAGGCCGGGCGTATGACCCTTCGTCATCCGTTCCCAGCCTTGGGCACTCGGTGAATGCTCATAACCCTTTGTTATGCTCATCCCAGCTTCCAACCTTCGTCATGTGTGGAGCAAATACATTCTCAGTATTTGCTTAAAGCCTTCCGGCTCTTCCACACATCCCCATACAGTGTGTCAATTAAAGCATCTCCTGAACTTCGTGGTTGCGTGAAAGCTAATTTTAAAAGAGGAAAGGAACAGGGAATTACACTATCTTGTAATAATCTATGTATGTAATTGGATCACTGCTATACACCTAAAACTAACAAGATTGTACAGTAAATCAACTATACTTGAAAACTAAAAATATATATTTTTAAAGGAATAATAGTAAAAGATAACTGGCATAATAGAACTGATCAATAGAATCTCCTTTCCTAACCTACCAATATGCTATACAATTCTCTGGAAGCCATCCCCTTGTAACTATGGCCCTAGTTCATTAACCTGTTACCATAATGTAAACAGTAAGAATGAAACAAAAGTGAGTTATATTTTATAGTAGCATGACCGGTTGAATAAAAGTACTTACCTGCTTAACAGCATTTATTCTGGACAAACTGAAAATCCAGAAATGAGGCATCTAGTGAATTTTAGAATATTCCATCTAACAGGTCTTTATAAAAAATGAACAATATTTATTCCAAGTTCTGTACTTGTCTTGCAAGAGTATTTTTACATTTAAAAATTGACAGCTCAAGAAAAAAAAAAATGTTGCTGTGAGCAAGCTGTTCCCAGATTGTTTGCAGAATTTCAAAGTGTTATCAAAACAAAAAAGTTTCAATGAGACAAATGTATAAAAAGGAAAGGGAGTGGGGACAGAAAAAGGAATGAAAAGGCTCCCATTTGTGCAAGTGTGCTTTAGCATCACAGGAAAAAAAGCAGTTTCACTTTTGGAGACCATTTCAGAAATGCTTACATGTATCTTATTTAATCCTGACAGCCCTGTTAGGTTGGTGGTTTCATCCCTGTTTTATAGTCACTTAACAGCTCATGTGGAGAAGGCAATGGCACCCTACTCCAGTACTCTTGCCTGGAAAATCCCACGGACAGAGGAGCCTGGTGGGGTGCAGTCCATGGGGTCGATAAGAGTTGGACACAACTGAGGGACTTCACTTTCACTTTTCACTTTCATGCATTGGAGAAGGAAATGGCAACCCACTCCAGTATTCTTGCCTGGAGAATCCCAGGGACAGGGGAGCCTGGTAGGCTGCCGTCTATGGGGTCGCACAGAGTTGGACACAACTGAAGTGACTTAGCAGCAGCAGCAGCGGCTCATATATGATTAAAAGTTTGGCTCCAGTCTCCCACAAATAAGTGCCGAGGTGGAAGTCGAAGCCAAGTCTCCCAAATGTCCAGAGCCCCCAGGTTGTCCAGCTCCCTGGCCATTTCCATTTTTTGGAGGCAATTAGTATTTTTTTTTAGATGAAAGTAAAGTGTTAGCCACTCAGTCGTGTCTGACTCTTTGTGCCCCAGTGGACTGTAGCCTGCCAGGCTCCTCTGTCCATGGAATTCTCCAGGCAAGACTGGGTAGCCATTCCCTTCTCCAAGGGATCTTCCCAATCCAGGAATCAAACTCGTGTCTCCTGCACTGCAGGCAGATTCCTTACCATCTAAGCCACCAAGGAAACATTAAAAAAAAAAATGTGTTAAATATTTATATTTAAGAAATTAATATTTAAAGCACAAAAATATCTACCATTCTAAGATAACAGGCTATATATACAGTCCACCATGAACTTTGTGGTTCTGTGTTAACATCTTTTAATTTGGCCGCAACCTCATGTCCAACCTGATTTGAAAAGGGCAGTCTACATTCTATCCCTTTGTGAAAGAGGGTGAATCCCAGCACAAACGGCCTCCAGCTACCCCCACCGCGGCCCCGGAACTGCTAAACCTCTAAAGCCCAGTGGACTACCACCACTGGCAACAGCAGTGGGAACCACACTCGCTGTGGATCCTGAGTCCCGACCCTGAAACTCCATGGCAACAGACCTCCTTTGCAGTAGAGGATTAAGTCAAACCCTCCGGATCAGACCATCCTACAAAGGGCATGTTAATTCACTTCAACATTTCGGGAAGTCCTAGGCTACGGGCTTTTTACCTTATCATCAGATTCATCAATATCTTTAGTGCTCCGGGTCTGGGGGACACTGGGACGTGTTTCCGGAGTTTCCGAACGAAAGAGAGGAAAGGGAACAGAGGACACGCACTGCCCGAGGGCGCCGGCTGCAAGCTCTCGGGCGGGGACGCGGCGAGCCAGCCCTACGCCCTAGGCTGGGAAAACCCTCAGGGAGNATGTTGAGCATTTTTTCATGTATTTGTTAGCCATTTGTATGTCTTCTGTGGAGAGATGTCTGTTTAGTTCTTTTCCCACTTTTTGATTGGTTGGTTGGCTTTTCTGGCATTGAGTTGAATGAGCTGCTTGTATATTTCAGAAATTAATCCTTTGTCCATTATTTCATTTGCTATTATTTTCTCACATTCTGAAGGTTTTCTTTTCACCTTGCTTATAGTTTCCTTTGCTGTGCTTTTAAATTTAATGAGGTCCTATTTGTTTATTTTTATTTTGTTTCCATTACTCTAGGAGGTGGATCATAGAAGTTCTTGCTTTGATTTATNTGCTATTATTTTCTCACATTCTGAAGGTTTTCTTTTCACCTTGCTTATAGTTTCCTTTGCTGTGCTTTTAAATTTAATGAGGTCCTATTTGTTTATTTTTATTTTGTTTCCATTACTCTAGGAGGTGGATCATAGAAGTTCTTGCTTTGATTTATGTCATCGAGTGTTCTGCCTATGTTTTCTTCTAAGAGTTTTATTATTTCTGGTCTTACATTTAGGTCTTAATTCATTTTCAGTTTTTCTTTGTGTATGGTGTTAAGAAGTGTTCTAATTTCATTCTTTTACATGTAACTGTCCAGTTTTCCCGGACAGTTCCCGTTTCAGTATCCTATCATTCTGCCTTTTCATACTGTTCATGGGGTTCTCAAGGCAAGAATACTGAAGTGGTTTGCCATTCCTTTCTCCAGTGGATTACATTCTGTCAGAACTCTCCACCATGACCCTCCTGCCATTGGTGCCCCCACACAGTATGGCTTAGTTTCATTGAGCTAGACAAGGCTGTGTTTCATGTGATCAGATTGACTAGTTTTCTTTGGTTATGGTTTCAGTGTGTCCGCTCTCTCTGGTTATGGTTTCAGGGTGTCTTCCCTCTGATACCCTCTTGCAACACCTACCATCTTACTTGGGTTTCTCTTGCCTTGGATGTGGGGTACCTCTACATGGTTGCTACAGAAAGCACAGNCAGGTTCCTCTGTCCATGGGATTTCCCTGGCAAGAATACTCGAGTGGGTTGCCATTTCCTTCTACAGGGAATCTTCCCAATCCAGGGATGGAACCTACCTCTCCTGCATTGGCAGGCGGATGGTTTACCACTGAGCCACCAGAGAAGCCGGTAGTAGGAACTTATTTGTGTCTTTCAAAAAGATAGATACAAATATAGAGAAGATGTGTGTGTGTGTGTGTGTGTGTGTGTGTGTGTGTGTGTGTGCGCGCGCGCGCGCGCGCGCGCGTATGCTCAGTGGTGGCCAGCTCTCCATGGACTGTGGCCCGCCAGACTCCTCTGTCCGTGGAATTTCCCAGGCAAGAATATTGGAGTGGGTTGCCATTTCCTATTGAAGCAGATCTTCCCACTTCAGGGATCAGACCCCGGTCTCCAGCAACTGGCAGGCACAATCTTTACCACTGTGCTACCTAGGAAGCCCAAAGAAGATAAATAGATAGATGATAGATGATAGATAATCTACACACAGAAACCATCTCAAAGGATACACAGAACATTGAACTATTATCACTTACTATCATTTAACTATTATCACATTTAACTATTATCATTCTGGAGGATGGGATTCATTTGTTCATGACTTCCTGTTAAATGGCATTCACAGTTAATAAGACCCAAAAAGTTTTTGCCCTTGAGGTTCCTGCCTCTCTGGAAGGAGGTAGACAATAAATAATTTTTAACATAAACAAGATATTTCAATCTCTACTAAGTACTCTGCAGGAAAAAGAATAGAAAATGTGGACTTGGGGAGGAGAGGGTGGCTGCTTTAAATAGAGTTGCATGAAGGGCACTCTTGAGAGGTAACATTTAATCTGACATGTACAGAATGAATGTCCAGCCCGAGGAACTAGCTCCCAGAGGGCATAGCAAAGGTTGCAGAAGACAGAGTGGCAAGGGTGTAGTCAATCAGGGGTCCCAAGGACAGCCGTCACCGTGTCCGGGACCCATGGGACTTTGGGGCCCATAAAAATGTTTTAATTTCTCTTAAATTTGGAAGGAAGCAAATTTAAAATTTAGCAACAAAGATTGTGTGTCGTTATAGAAATACAGTCATAAATATCATTTTTATTAATAATATGTTTTATGGAGGAAAGTCAGAAGGTGGCCCTGCTCAGCAACTAAACAGTGCCTCACACAAAGCCAGCGCTTCATCAGTGTTTGTTGTGTAAATTCACAAAGTGCGTGTGCTTAGTCACGTCCAACTCTTCTGTGACCCTTTGGCCTATACCTGTCAGGCTCCTCTGTCCATGGGATTTTTCAGGCAAGAATACTAGAGTGGGTTGCCGTTTCCTCCTCCAGGGGATCTTCCCAACCCAGGGATTGAGCCCAGGTCTCCCGCATTACAGGCAGATTCTTTACCAGCTGAGCCACAGGGAAGCCCCAGTGAAGCAAAGTCAAGCATTAAGACTAAGACCTTGTGGGGCTTTTGTCAGGAATTTAGTTTGTGTTCTAAACACAATGATAGCCACTGGAGTACTTAAAAAGAGAGGTGACATGATTGAAATTAGGAGGGAGGGAGGGGAAAGAATTTAACCTTTTGCTTTAGCCCATTTTGATCACTGATTATTTTTTACAACAGCATATTTTTATAATAAAACTTTTAGTTTGTGGAGATTTTTTCAAAAGCTGATCAATAACAGAATTTTCTGGTTATTCCTAAACAAACCAGGACTTGACTTTCTCAAATTACAAGGAATTGCGTTGTCTGCACTAAGCAACATGGGAGTAGAGATATAAAGCATTAAAAAAAAAGCATGGAAACCATGTCTCCTGACCTCAGCTGGACACTGCATCCCATCCCCTTCTCCAGTCTGGAAAGGGGCTGGGTGGCAACCGTGCAGCTTTCAATATCATATCAGAAGATCTGGCATCACTCCTCATGCCATCTTGGGCAAATTGCTTACTGCTGGGCCTCAGTCTCCTTGTCTGTGAAATGGGATAATAAAATTGAAGATGTATGTTTGAGAGGTAAACAAAAATATATATGTCATATTTGGGAAAAATATATTCCAATAAGAGACTGAACCTGACATCTTGCCTACTAACTTATTTTTAATCAAAATAAGTGGGGAAGGACTTTTTGTTTATTTGGTTTTGTAATGTTTTTACTCCCAAGAAGTGATATCTTCATGATTATTTACATATGTTTAATCTAAAAATTATGTCTAATATATAAATTAAAATTAGTTTTATTTATATATGAAACTCATGAACATTGCATAAACCACTCACAAAGAGAGCTTTGTAAACACAAGAAACTCCTTCTATTTCATTATTCATAGCCACTGGCCACATGCGGCTGTTGCATGTTTACATGTGTCTAAATGGATCTGTGCTGTAAGAGTAAAATACACATCAAATTTCAAACACTTACTGTGGGAAATAAAGAATATATAGTATCTCAGTAATGTTTATATTGGTATGTTAAACTGATAATAATTTGGATACCTTGGGTTAAAACATACCTAAATTCTTTTAAAATTTAAGCATTATCTACATTCATCTGTTTCTTTTTATTTTTATTAATGTGGCTACTAGCACATTTGAGTTCCCTAAGCAGATCACCACTCCAGTACTCTTGCCTGGAAACTCCCATGGATGGAGGAGCCTGGTAGGCTGCAGTCCATGGGGTCGCTGAGTCAGACACAACTGAGCGACTTCACTTTCACTTTTCACTTTCATGCACTGGAGAAGGAAATGGCAACCCACTCCAGTGTTCTTGCCTGGAGAATCCCAGGGATGACGGAGCCCAATGGGCTGCCGTCTGTGGGGTCGCACAGAGTCGGACACGACTGAAGCGACTTAGCAGCAGCAGCAGCAGCAAGCAGATCGCATCACATGTCTACATTTCTGTTAAACAAAATCATCATGGTGAATTTAGCCCAGCTCTGCCTTTTGCTAGCGCAGGATAATATCCTTAATGAGGGACTTTCCTGGTGGTCCAGTGGTTAAGACTCCGTGCCCCCAGTGCAGGCTCCCTGGATTTTATCCCTGGCCAGGGATCTAGATCCTTCAGGCTGCAACTGAAGATCCTAACTCAGTCAAATAAATTTTTTTAAAAATTTAAATATGTCCTTAATGAGCTCTTAAAGCTCTCTGAGCCTGAGTTCCCTGCCTATAAAATGGGGACTCATAATATAGTACCCATTTCACTGTATTCCTGTGAGNCAAAGCAATCGGGAGAATGATACAAGTACTCTTGATGAATGCAAGTATTAGCATAAAGTGGGTATTTAATTCATCTCTTCATATATGCAGTGATTCAGTTACTAAGTTATCCAATTATCCAAAAATTCACTAACACAGATATTAAAAAATAGATATTCATTTGGCCAAACACTATATGTTGACCTTGAAGAAAATATTAAGCCGAATATCTCACTTAAAATAACTATGAATAGACAGTCAGTTCAGTTCAGTTCAGTTCAGTCACTCAGTTGTATCCAACTCTTTGTGACCCAATGGACTGAAACACACCAAGCTTCCCAGCCATCACCAACTCCTGGGGCTTACTCAACTCATATCCATCAAATCAGTGATGCCATTCAACCATCTCATCCTTTGTCATTCCCTTCTCCTCCCACCTTCAATCTTTCCCAGCATCAGGGTCTTTTCAAATGAATCAGTTCTTCACTTCAGGTGGCCAAAGTATTGGAATTTAAGCTNCTCATATCCATCAAATCAGTGATGCCATTCAACCATCTCATCCTTTGTCATTCCCTTCTCCTCCCACCTTCAATCTTTCCCAGCATCAGGGTCTTTTCAAATGAATCAGTTCTTCACTTCAGGTGGCCAAAGTATTGGAATTTAAGCTTCATCATCAGTCCTTCCAATGAATATTCAGGACTGATTTCCTTTAGGATTGACTAGTTGGATCTCCTTGCAGTCCAAGAGACTCTCAAGAGTCGTCTCCAACACCACAGATCAAAAGCATCAGTTCTTCAGCACTTAGCTTTCTTAATAGATCAACTGTCACATCCATATATGACTACTGGAAAAACCGTAGCTTTGACTAGACAGATCTTTATTGCCAAAGTAATGTCTCTGCTTTTTAATATACTGTCTAGGTTTGTCATAGCTTTTCTTCCAAGAAGCAAGAGGCTTTTAATTTTATGGCTGCAGTCACCATCTGCAGTGATTTTGGAGCCAAATAGATAAAGTCTCTCGCTCTTTCATTGTTTCCCCATCTATTTGCCATGAAGTGATGAGACCAGATGCCATGATCTTAGTTTTCTGAATACTGAGTTTTAAGCCAACTTTTTTCATTCTCCTCTATCACCTTCATCAAGAAGCTCTTCAGTTCTTCACTTTCTGCCATAAGGGTGGTGTCATCTGCATATCTGAGGTTATTGATATTTCTCTTGGCAGTCTTGAGTCATTTGTTCTCATCCAGTCCAGCATTTCTCATGATGTAGTCTGCATACGAGTTAAATAAGCAGGGTGACAATATACAGTCTTGACTTACTCCTTTCCCAATTAGGAACAAGTCTGCTGTTCCATGTCCAATTCTAACTGTTGCTTCTTGACCTGCATACAGATTTTAGAGGAGGAAGGTCAGATGGTCTGGTATGCCATCTTTTAAAGAATTTTCCAGTTTGTTGTGATCCACACAGTCAAAGGCTTTGGCATAGTCCACAAAGCAGAAATAGATGTTTTTTTCTGGAACTTTCTTGCTTTTTCGATGATCCAAAGTATGTTGCCAATTTTCTCTCTAGTTCCTCTGCCTTTTCTAAATCCAGTTTGAACATCTGCAAGTTCATGGTTCACGTACTGTTAAAGCCTTGCTTAGAGAATTTTGAGCATTATTTTGCTAACGTGTGAGATGAGTGCAATTGTGCAGTAGTTTGAGCATTCTTTGACACTGCNCAACTTGAACACCTGGAAGTTCATGGTTCACGTATTGCTCAAGCCTGGCTTGGAGAATTTTGAGCATTACTTTACCAGCCTATGAGATGAGTGCAATTGTGAGGTAGTTTGAGCATTCTTTGGCATTGCCTTTCTTTGGGATTGGAATGAAAACTGACCTTCTCCAGTCCTATGGCCACTGCTGAGTTTTCCAAATTTGCTGGCATATTGAGTGCAGCACTTTCACAGCATTATCTTTCAGGATTTGAAATAGCTCAACTGGAATTCCATCACCTCCACTAGCTTTGTTCATAGTGATGCTTTTTAAGGCCCACTTGACTTCACATTCCAGGATGTCTGGCCCTAGGTGAGTGATCAGACCTGGTGAGTGATCACACTCCTGGCTCTAGGAGAGTTCAGGAAAGGTCAAAAGGTGACACCATGTTTCCAATCACCTCCCAGAATCCTTCTTGCTGGCATCCATCTTGTCTGAACAAGGCATGTATCACCAGGAAGGACTCTGAATCAGAACACTTAGCTACAGATAACCCAGAAACTAATCCTATCACCATAAACCCCAAGACTGCGAGTCATGAGGCTGAGCAGTTCTCCTGGGTTCCCTTACCCTACTGCTCTCCACCTGGGTGCCCTTTCTGAATAAAATATCTTGCTTTGTCAGCACATGTGCCTCCTCGGACAATTCACTTCAGAGTGTTAGACAAGAGCCCACTTTCGGGCCCTGGAAGGGGTCCCCTTTCCTGCAACAGTAAGAGATAAATGAATTTACTAACATAGAATCTCAGAATTAGGCAAGATCAGATGGGGAAAGCTGCCTTCAGAGGAAATTAGATTGAAGAAGAAAACCATGTGGGGCTGAGCACTGGGTGTCCCAAAAGTGCCAGTAGAATAACATTAGAAGTGACCTTAGGGGGAAATGTCCTTCCTTGAGGAAACTAGAAGTGGCTCTCTCATGATTGCCTGTTCTTTTCTCTGTGAAGGGTGAGGTCTAAATCTTTGGCACATTTGGATTATGGGATAGCAGTAAGAGAGTAAAGTAATCCCTCTCTAAAATCTTTACTTTTTTTTATGGAGTTCTATACAAGGTAAGTACTCTTGCCTGGAAAATCCCATGGACAGAGGAGACTGGCAGGCTGCCATCCATGGGGTCACACAGAGTAGGACACGACTGAAGTGACTTAGCAGCAGCAGCAGCAGCATACAAGGTAAATGGAATATAAGCTTGTGTTCATAATATAAACTTAGCAAACATAATACTTGATGTTAATTAAAAATAGACTCTGATGTTAATTAAAAATAGACTTCAGAGAGATACTGAAAGAGAAACATTCTTCCTTAAAACAAAATAAAAATATATTAAAAAATAAGATTATATGAGTTTGTATGTAAATGCAGGAGATAAAGAAAATAATTTTTTGACTAATGGGCATTAATTTACCAGTTGTCATATTTCTTTATGTCATGATCCTCTCCTGAAGAAGGCTGAGTGCCGAAGAATTGATGATTTTGAACTGTGGTGTTGGAGAGATTCTTGAGACTCCCTTGGACTGCAAGGAGATCCAACCAGTCCATTCTGAAGGAGATTAACCCTGGGATTTCTTTGGAAGGAATAATGCTAAAGCTGAAACTCCAGTACTTTGGCCACCTCATGCGAAGAGTTGACTCATTGGAAAGGACTCTGATGCTGGGAGGGATTGGGGGCAGGAGGAGAAGGGGACGACGGAGGGTGAGATGGCTGGATGGCATCACGGACTCGATGGACGTGAGTCTGAGTGAACTCCAGGAGATGATGAACAGGGAGGCCTGGCGTGCTGCGATTCATGGGGTTGCAAAGAGTCAGACATGACTGAGCGACTGAACTGAACTGAACTGATGATCCTCTCCTTTAAAATATGTGACCCAAGGTATCATTTCTGTTGCTTATTTGTTGCAATGTCATATCCTATAAGAACTTCTCTTTTTCATTGTATAAGATGGTGCTCCTGGTCATCATCAAGTACCTTCAGGACATGAATTCATTACAATATTTTAATAAGGATCAAAAATATTCCATTTGGAAGTATGTCCTAAGGGTTCCACAGGGACTGGTAGCAAACAATAAGTTAACACAACATAATACTAAGAAAAAAACAATGCAAATACGTTACATTGGTTTCATCTTTGATAATATGAGTTAGAAAAATACAATAGGTAATCTGATAGGACTTGCTTGTTCTTTCTTCTGTTAAAATCTTGTGGTACGTGTGTCTCATTTGGAAAAGGTGAAGGTGAACTCTGTTCCTGCAACTATATTCTTTTATGCACATTTACTCTCATTACCAAATTTTCAAAGAGGTTTCAAAGGCATACAAGACTCTTGCTGACCTACAGCAATAATAATATGTATCCTTCACTGGGNCAATATCATATCAGAAGATCTGGCATCACTCCTCATGCCATCTTGGGCAAATTGCTTACTGCTGGGCCTCAGTCTCCTTGTCTGTGAAATGGGATAATAAAATTGAAGATGTATGTTTGAGAGGTAAACAAAAATATATATGTCATATTTGGGAAAAATATATTCCAATAAGAGACTGAACCTGACATCTTGCCTACTAACTTATTTTTAATCAAAATAAGTGGGGAAGGACTTTTTGTTTATTTGGTTTTGTAATGTTTTTACTCCCAAGAAGTGATATCTTCATGATTATTTACATATGTTTAATCTAAAAATTATGTCTAATATATAAATTAAAATTAGTTTTATTTATATATGAAACTCATGAACATTGCATAAACCACTCACAAAGAGAGCTTTGTAAACACAAGAAACTCCTTCTATTTCATTATTCATAGCCACTGGCCACATGCGGCTGTTGCATGTTTACATGTGTCTAAATGGATCTGTGCTGTAAGAGTAAAATACACATCAAATTTCAAACACTTACTGTGGGAAATAAAGAATATATAGTATCTCAGTAATGTTTATATTGGTATGTTAAACTGATAATAATTTGGATACCTTGGGTTAAAACATACCTAAATTCTTTTAAAATTTAAGCATTATCTACATTCATCTGTTTCTTTTTATTTTTATTAATGTGGCTACTAGCACATTTGAGTTCCCTAAGCAGATCACCACTCCAGTACTCTTGCCTGGAAACTCCCATGGATGGAGGAGCCTGGTAGGCTGCAGTCCATGGGGTCGCTGAGTCAGACACAACTGAGCGACTTCACTTTCACTTTTCACTTTCATGCACTGGAGAAGGAAATGGCAACCCACTCCAGTGTTCTTGCCTGGAGAATCCCAGGGATGACGGAGCCCAATGGGCTGCCGTCTGTGGGGTCGCACAGAGTCGGACACGACTGAAGCGACTTAGCAGCAGCAGCAGCAGCAAGCAGATCGCATCACATGTCTACATTTCTGTTAAACAAAATCATCATGGTGAATTTAGCCCAGCTCTGCCTTTTGCTAGCGCAGGATAATATCCTTAATGAGGGACTTTCCTGGTGGTCCAGTGGTTAAGACTCCGTGCCCCCAGTGCAGGCTCCCTGGATTTTATCCCTGGCCAGGGATCTAGATCCTTCAGGCTGCAACTGAAGATCCTAACTCAGTCAAATAAATTTTTTTAAAAATTTAAATATGTCCTTAATGAGCTCTTAAAGCTCTCTGAGCCTGAGTTCCCTGCCTATAAAATGGGGACTCATAATATAGTACCCATTTCACTGTATTCCTGTGAGAATTAAACCAGTTTCGGTGAGATACCAGTGTCAAAAGCTCTAGCTTTGCACAAGTGGAACCATTATCAAGCCTTCAATAAAGGTCAGCTTTTAGAATCATCATTCATACTGGTTTCATTCTGAGCTCTTCTGAGTATTCAGGAAATTTCTCTTTGTTGCAGTTTCTTTCTAACTGTGTCGTCGGGGCTTCACTTGAAGAAATTACGGAGGAGGAAGAAGAGGATGATGAAAATAAATCAGCAATGCCAGAAGCCTCCATGGCCAAACTGAAGGAAGGCACGTTCCAGATCGTGGGCACACTTTCCAAGCCGGATGTCCCCCGACCCGAGTTTGCCATGGAGACCTATTGTGTAAGTCCAAGGGGGCTGCTGAGAGGGGACAAAGGATAGCACCACCCTCTGCTCAAATGCCCTGACAATGTGTTGCTTCTCATCCCCTCTCTCCTGCCAACATGAGACTGTCAGAAAGGTGGGAGTGGGTCTCCCTGTGATGGAGCCTGACACCTCTCATCTTCCCACTTTAAAGGTTTGCCTGCAGGGACTTCCTGGTGGTCCAGTGTTAAGACTCTCTGAGCTTCCTCTGCAGGAGGCACAGCTTCCATTCCTGGGCTGGCAAGCTGCAGGGAGCACCCCCTTCCCCAGCCCCCACCCAAGAAAAAGCAGCAAAGAACTTAAATGATATAGTCTTAGAAGGTTAGAAGGTGTGGATCTCACTTGAACTTTCAGACTCATAAAATTCTCTATCCTGTGTTTAAAATGCATTCTGCCCTGCCCCACCCTAACATGACTTTAGACCCTGGAGAGTGTTATTTGTGAAAGACACCTCCTTTGTAATAAGCCACTGGAGAGCAACACACCATTACATTGCTGTCTTATTGAGAAGTAGTGCTGCCTTCAAAAAACAGAGCCTATACAACCATCATCCTGAGACATTTAAATACCTCCAGGAAGGGCAGCCCTCCCAGGCTAACCTCTCCCATCACCTTGCCTGCCATTCTCCAGATCCTAAGGGACAGCTTTGCACATTCTGAGCCCTAGAACAGCCTTCCCACTTCCCTCCCTGTATATCTTTCATGCTGTAACCCAGAATGCTGTCTCCTCCAGGAAGCCCTTCATGATTCCTCGCTCCTAGTTTAGATTCTGAGCTCTTTGCCTGTCTAGATCCTTTTACACTTTTTACACCCCATTGTTATTATGTGCCTCTTGTGGATTACACTGACTGTCACTATCTGTTCCGTGAAAGTGGACACAGCACCCCATTTATTCTCATGTGTATCCATGAATGGTGACAGACAGCACTGGCCCTTAATAAGTTCTCATAACTGAATGAATGCGTCCCCTCCCACCAACTTTGGGAACTTCACCACTTACCCCTTTTTACCCTCTCTGGCTCTTTCTTTTTTTAAAAGACATATTTATTTTTGGCCGTGGTGAGTCTTCCTTGCTGAGCACAGGCTTTCTCTAGTTGCAGCAAGGAGGGGGCTACTCTAGTTTCTCAGGCTTCTCACTGCAGTGGCTTCTCTCATTGCAGAGCACAGGCTCTAGGTGTGCAGGCTGAGTAGCTGCGACTCTTGGGCTCTAGAGTGCTGGCTCAGTAGCCGTGATGGTTTAGTTGCCCCGAGGCATTCGAACTCTTCCTGGCCAGGGATCTAACCGGTGTCCCTTGCATTGCAAAGCAGTCTTAAGCCCTGGACCACTAGGGAAGCCCTCTTCTATGTCTTCACCTGCCACTGGCTTCTTTTTTTCTACCTCCACATTTACTGACATCCTCCCAATGAGAAACACACACACACACCCCTCCTGCCTCTTTGCCCCTGGCCCTGCCAGCACTGAACTTGGGAGAGGGCTCAGCACCGTCACAGGCCTCACTCCGGCACTCTCCAGCCTGCACCCCTTCACAGGAGGTATCCTGGCCATTGTCTCTCTTCCCCATTTCCCTGCAGCAGCACTTGGCTGACTGTCCACGTGCATCCGCTCCTTCTCTTTAAATGTTGTTTTTTCCCAGAGCTCCCTCCCCTCTCATAACAGGCATTTCCTAATTCTTATCCAGTCCTATAGCTTCAGCTTCAAGACAATAACTTTCTGATCCTTTCCCAACCCTGCTGACTAAGCACACGTCCAGCTGCTTTGTGGCCCCTCCCCAGATGTCCGACAGCACTTTCACATCATCATACCCAAAACGAAGTCTCTCACACTCCTCTACAAAATCACTCTGCCCTGCTTTGTATTAGGGGCCTCGCTGTCTGTATCTGTTTGGACTACTTGGCGTTGCGAGTCATAGTGGGGGAAGGGGCGATGTAAACTGGCTTGTTCAATAAGGACATTCATTAGCTTATGTGGCTGGTGGTCTCAAGGAAGAACCTGCTTCAGGCCTGGTGTGATCCAGGGATGGTAGCCCTTTTCCAGCTCTTTCCTTGGCTCTGTGTTTCTCTGAGGGTGACTTCATTCCTCAAGTTGGCAGCAAGGCTGCAACCTTCCAGGGATCTGCACACCTACACAGCCACACGCTGATGAAGCAAACTTTCAGAAGTTCTTATAGAAAGGAGGATGAGCTTTCCAGCAGTACCCCACACTCACTGTCTGTTCCTGAACCAATCTCTTATCTGGAATCAGAAGTTAGAGGTTGAAGTTAATTTCCCACAGACTGAGAAGGGGAGTAGTTGAACAAAATTTGGGATCTGTTGGGAAAGAGGAAGAGGGAATGGATATTTGTAGACAACCAAGAGTGTCCTTTATACCATTCATCATGCACTTGCCCCCATCACAGCTGCGAGCCTGGTATTGCTCTGGGCTTTTGCCTCCCTACTATTAACTGGAAAGGGAAAAACAAAAAACAAAAACACTGCTCACAGTGTGAGAGCTGTGAGTTCAGTTATATTTGGGGTTTACTGAGGACTATAGCCTGAGAAACAGCCTCTCAGAGAGCTCTGAGGACCTGCTCCAAAGACATAGGTGGCATATAAGGTGGCTTATTTAACTCTGCATGTAAGTGAAATAAGTAGGGTTGACAACATACAGCCTTGATGTACTCCTTTCCCAATTCTGAACCAGTCCATTGTTCCATGTCTGGCTCTAACTGTTGCTTCTTGACCTGCACACGTTTCTTAGGAGGCAGGTCAGGTGGTCTGGTATTCCTATCTCTTGAAACATTTTCCAGTTTGTAAAGCAGTATGTGATTTGAGTGAAGGGGGAGTTGCTGCTGCTGCTACTAAGTCACTTCAGTCCTGTCTGACTCTGTGCGACCCCATAGACAGCAGCCCACCAGGCTCCCCTGTCCCTGGGATTCTCCAGGCAAGAACACTGGAGTGGGATTTCCTTCTCCAATGCATGAAAGTGAAAAGTGAAAGTGAAGTCGCTCAGTCATGTCCGACTCCTAGTGACCCCATGAACTATAGCCCACCAGGCCCCTCCATCCATGGGATTTTCCAGGCAAGAGGACTGGAGTGGGGTGCCATCGCCTTCTCCAGAAGGGGAAGTAAGTGCAATTAAATGCATGCAATTAAGTACGTGCAATTAGCACATCTCAGTAAAAGGTCGCTGCTAGTCAGGAGGAACAGATGTCTCCATTACTGATTTCAGTGTTTTCTAGGTATTAGAACATGCAAGATAATGGGGTCATAAAAATTTCTACAGAAAATACTTACCTCTCTGAAGGCCATTCTATCGGTTTTTCCCGGAGCACAGGATGCCTCCTTCCTGACCTCCCTGCTAATTTCCGTTCAGGGGGTGTTGGAGGTCGGAAAGCGCAATAGCTAATGACCTCATCCTTGTAGAGCCGGATGGCTGGTGACGTCCTTTAGCTGGCAGCACTGCCTCTCATATCCTCTTGATCATGAGATCCTCAACCCAGCTCTATTTTTTTTTAAGAGCTCAACTTTTTATTGGACATGTTACCAAAAAGGTTTAGTCAAAAGACCAAGGCCCATGTCACCATCAGACTCTGCAGATTCTTCTTTCTTTGCTTCTGCTTTCTGCTCCTCAGCTGGGGCAACAGTGGTGGGGGGGNGGGGCCGCAGGAACCTGGAACCCTAGCTAACAAAACGCACATGGCCAGAGATTCCCTAAGCACTTCCAGATCAAGATGCAGTGGGAAAAGAGGTCCCTTGCACCAGTTCTCTGGGTGGATGGTTAGCTTTAGAGTAGTGTGTGTGCCAAAACTCCGGCCCTGGATAGTGCCTGTATGTGTTATCAGTGCACAAGTAGTTTGGCTTCATAAAGAATCGACAGGCACACGTCACAGCAAAAATATGACTGGAAGCGCTCCCTACGTGAGCGGACCTTGGACCAAAGGTGGGCAGAAGAGCCTTAGGAACCTAGAGTTCACGCTGTGAGTTCACAGCCACTAAGAAGATGATGATGTGAAGTGTATCTAATCCCATAGGGACTAGCTTGTCATGGAACTCCAGAGGCAGTGACCAGATAGTGCTAGGAAGGTGCCCAGGGCAGAATGGGTATGGAATTCCATGTATGAAAGGGTTCTAGATTCTGCCTCAAGTGTCATAACTGAGTACCATTCCCAAAGCCAGGCCAGGCCAGGCAAGAATCTACAAAGACCCTGATCTCTGAATCACAATGTCAGTCTAGTGGCCTGAACACTTTAGGTCTGTAGGGAAGCCAAATAATTATGGACCCTAAGGGAGGAAACATGTTGTTGACTTAAAAGTTCATCAGTTCATGCCTTCTGTTGAGAAGTACAGTGTCTGAAAGGGCTGAGATTCATTAGCTGTGAGGGCTCAGGGTACATATGCCAAAAAATGGTACTGTGACCAAAAGTATTCTAGTTTTAAAATCTGTCAGTAAGTACTCACCAGAAAGCCCTTCGGTCCCAGGCATGTCCATGAACTTTTAGCATTAAAATCTCCTGGAAACTTCCCTGTTAGGATGTGTAGTATGGTGCCTAAAAGGGAGGGAGACCATGGTCTCTATACTGGAAGCATAGTTTCCAATTAGGCAATATATNAACCATTCAACTTCAGCTTCTTCAGCATTACTGGTTAGGGCATAGACTTGGATTACTGTGATATTGAATAGTTTGCCTTGGAAATGAACAGAGATCATTCTGATTCTAATAACACCATGAAATCAACGTTCCAACCAAAACAAACAAAACCCTCACAAATTCTCAAAACTGCTAACAGAATAATGGCAGAGTAGCTTAGGGATCTGGGCTGCAAGAATGTAAGCCAGCCAGCCTAAGCAGTTAGCAAATTCCTACTAAGAAATATTAGCACCATAAAGTATGCAACTGGATTTTATTCCAAGATTCTAAATAAATTAGAATTTTGGCTTATCAATCAACTCAGTGGTAGGGTTTGCATTCCCTGTTTCCAGCTGAAGGGAATGTTCTTGGCAAACCTGGATCAGCAGCAGCATCATGTTGCTACAGACAGCAGCATCATCATGTTGCTCTTGAGGTTCTCCATGGATGGCCTCTTGATGAACATCTTCTAAGGTTCACCTCGACATCTGGAAGGTTCCCAGTCTCTCAGAAAGGGAAGACTTGTGAAACCAGATATGCTCCTAACCTAGTGGATCACAAATAGTCCTGTGAGCAGAACCATTAGGGCAACTGTTATACAGTTTGTTCCCTACTGTCATACCCAAGGGCTCTGGATAAATTTACAAGAGAGCGGGTTAAGGAAAAAGCTTCAATGGGGAAACTCAAGAGTTCAGAGAAGGGCTTTCAGAAGAATAGGCACAGATTCCCATATATTCCCCCATTTTATTGCTAGAGCCAGGATGCTCTGCTAGATATTCAGTGTAGGTCAGTAATCTCAGTGAAGGCCTTGCTGTTCTTCCTTCTTATAAGGAAAATGTAAGAACAACCTTGGGAGTAGGAAGATAAACAGACTGCTTGGTACAGTCTGAATGTGGGGTCCCAGCTTTTTAAAGGTGTCATCTGAGAATGCAGTTACCTAATATTTGGAAACAAGATCCTTGACATGTGTTGGACCTTCCAGCAGGAGAAAGAAACCACCTGTCTTATGGGAGACTGAGTTTATGTTTTAGATCCTCTCGCTCTGAGAAGAATGTTTGTAGGAAGGCTGGTCCCAGTGAGCACTTTTTTCAGGCAACCTAGAGTGTTTCTTCTAAGGTTCATGTTGGACAGTACAACTTGTCAAGTCATGTGAACTTACTACATACTCCTTAGGTCTGTGGTAATGCCCAGTATCTAGAGTAACAAGTTTCGTAAGTGATTCTGATGGATATGTGTATAGCCTTTCTTTTGGAACCAATTTTAGCCCAGAATTTTCAGATACCCATTCTCTCCAGTGTTTCCTGCCACAGCTTTGTGAAATTTCACACTATCTTTCCTATAGATCAAAGCATTAATGTTGAGTTCTCGATAGCCCTGTGTTTCCAGCACCAATAGCCTTGTGTTAAATCACTTCTCATCAGCAGAATCCCAGCATATGAAATGGACATGATCACCCAGTTGGAGGAAGAACAACTATACATATTGGATCTTCAGGGAACTGAAGAGGGGACTGACCAAAAGTATCTGTTAGGTGAGTAGTATTATGAAAAGACCACCAATTTGAAATTTAGGAGACATGAGTTCTAGTCTAAGCTCTTATAATTTGCTGGGTGACTTAAGTTACTCAATCTTTCCTGTCCAGTGAGCAAGTTGGCCTCAATGAACTCTAAGATCTGTTAAGATGAGATCCTTGGCAAGTGTTGTTAAACCTCTGAAATCTAGGATCGTAGACTTGTTTAGAAGAGTACCTAAACTAGTTGGAGGAAGGGTTGGTGGATTCAGTGGGGATAGCAGTGTAATCATTAGCATTTCTGAAATTCTGTTCTCTCTCATTGCCAAGAAAATGGTTGCATCCAACCTTGACAGAGTCTTCTCACTTTTTGCTTTTAGGAGGGTGGTTATCCTTCTACATTTGAGAGTCTTTACTCTTCTCATCCGTTTCCTTTCTCTCATTTACCATAAGTAACTGGCTAAATAGGTAATAGCTCATTTTACTTTCTAATCCCTTATTCTCTACTCATCAATTGGTATGTCTGCTCATTTTCATTTTGGGGGGCTGAACATGTTACCCAGTCCACTACTTGTATTTCTTGATGTCTTTTTGCATCCACTGTGAGAACTCTGTTATCTCTTCTGGCCTATTCACTTCTCTTTCATTGTCCGTTTTAACTCTCTCCCCATGTAAAGTTGCTAACGTGCATGAATTAGTTGTCTTTTATTTCTGGTGGTTTATTTTCCTTGTTCTCCACACTAAAGACAGGTGACATTTGCACTTTAAATGTCTTTCAGATAGGGAAGATTTTAACTGAACTGAAGCATCACTACCAATCAGGCTGTTTTGGAAGAACTAGAGTTTTCTGGGTCAGCAATGGAAAGTCTTCGAGGGAATACTGCCCAGCATCCTATGGATGAAGAAGCCTGTAAAAGTGAGGGCCAATTATCAAGGCAGACAAAATGTCTTGTACAGAAGAAATCTTCTTTTGAGAAAAGGGCAATCAGAAAAGTGTCAGTGTCTCTCAAGGAGATTTTCACTAAAGAGAGAGGCCCTGAATTCAGTAAATTTAATCTAAGCTCAAAATTTAATACACGGCAGAGAATTCCAAAGGGAGCTAGGTCCCCCAAATCTAGGAAAAACTCCAAAGATAATTCAGACTTAATTAAACACCAAAAACTCTTTCTGCAAAGGAAGCCTTGTAAATGCAATGAATGTGGTAAAGCCTTTAGTTATGAATCAGACCTCATTGTCCACAGGAGAATTCATGACAGAGAAAAGCCTTTTGAATGCAATGAATGTGGGAAAACTTTTAGCCGAAGTACACACCTTATTGAACATCAAAGAACTCACACTGGAGAGAAACCTTATGAGTGCCCTGAATGTGGAAAAGCTTTTAGCCGGAGTACACACCTTAGTCTACATCAGAGGATCCATACTGGAGAAAAACCATATGAATGTAGTGAATGTGGAAAAGCCTTTAGCCGAAGCACTAACCTTAGTCAACATCAGCGAACTCATACTCAAGAAAAACCTTACAAGTGTAATGAATGTGGGAAAGCCTTCAGTGACCGTTCAACTATAATTCAGCATCAACGAATACACACTAGAGAGAATCCCTATGAATGCAGTGAATGTGGAAAAGCTTACAGTTGGATCTCATCTCTTATTGAACATCAGAGAACACACACTGGAGAGAACCCCTATGAATGCAATGACTGTGGAAGAGTATTCAGTCGAAGCTCATCCCTTGCTGAACATCAGAGAATCCACACTGGAGAAAAGCCCCATGAGTGTAGAGTGTGTGGCAAGGGCTTTAGTCGGAGCTCCTCCCTTATTATTCACCAGAGAACTCATACCGGAGAGAAACCTTTCAAGTGTAATAGCTGTGAGAAAGCCTTCAGTCAAAGTTCAACTCTTATTAGGCATCAGCAACTTCACACTAAAGAGTAATATCTGAGCTTTCACTAATCTTGGCATAAGAGCACATAGCATAACCTCCTATAGCTGAAGAGAAACATATACTTGTTAGAATTTTCCTTTCCACTAGCTATAAGCCAGTTTCAAGCTAGCCTTCCTTCCTTATGGAAACTAAGTGGTCAGGTGAGTGATCATTTCAACAAGAGGGGGATGAATTTTAAATACCTTAAGATATTCAATCTAATATTTTGGAGGGCTCCAGTCTTAGAATATACCTTACTACCTTACACCTTTTAGTCCTTCACCTTTATCTCTTCCACGGAGCTTTGGTCCCTGAACAACCAGTGAACTGTTTTCTTTCCCAACCNATACCTTAAGATATTCAATCTAATATTTTGGAGGGCTCCAGTCTTAGAATATACCTTACTACCTTACACCTTTTAGTCCTTCACCTTTATCTCTTCCACGGAGCTTTGGTCCCTGAACAACCAGTGAACTGTTTTCTTTCCCAACCACATCAGCCCCTTTACTTAAAAGAGGAAATCCTGTGTGTGGATGTTTTCAGGCTTGCTGGCTCTAGTAGCACAAGAGAAGCTGGCTTCAGAACAAAAATCTACCCATTAGTTTGGGGATGACAATAATAAGGCAAATTCAGTCTCTGGACTTAAAGGACAGCTTTTCTATTCCTTCCTCCCTTACCTTTTTGGTTACACCATATTTTCCTCAAAGTATAACCCATACTTCTACTAATGTGCCTAATTAATCATAGTATTATTTTATCTTATCCTGACCAAAAATGTCCTAAAAATCTTATATTTAGTTCCTACATTATCTTTTTTTTAAAAAAATGCTTTTGTTTACAGACTTCATGAAATGTATACCCTCTGGTTCTGACTCTCACCAATCTTGTAAAGCTGATCTGTCAAGAACAAATGCAGCGCCTAACTCTTAGTCCTTTTCCTACTTGACATTTGCAGAATTGGCACTTTTGGCTACTCTTATGCCTTAAAATTTGAGCCTCTGGGATCCATGATTCTGTGCTGATCCACGAATTTTTCTACCTCCCAGCACTTCTCTGATTAACAGTGATTAGCTCTGTGACTTTGAGGGAAGAGTCGAACCAGAATAATTTCATTTTATTGGCTTATAGTACTTATGGTTATTCAATTAGATTGTAAGCTTCTTAAAGACGAAAATCTTATTTTAGATCCCTACAAAACATCCCACAGTGCTGAGTGGTCACTCAATGCCCCATAATTATTGCTTATCGATTCCTCTCTATCATGGGTAATCAGCCTGCTAGGGTGTATTTGAAATGGCCTAATAGTTGATTTCTTTCTCTGTGTTCCTTTTGGTGCTGCTAACTCCTTGGTAATTTGGACCTAGATACCAGAGTGAACACACTGTTGCTGCTCTTATCTCTGTGTCTTTCTCTAACTGTCTTACTGAACTATCACTTAGCTCAAAAAGAATCTAGTTTCCCATTGTCCCCAGGAAAAGGTTCAAACTGCTTTAACTTGAGGACTTTCCACAGTTGGGTCTATTTATTTATTTTCCATTGCTCCCCAGGACAGCTGGGTGGCCCTACCCTGTGTCTCTGCCACAGCCTTTCTCTTCACACTTGGCTTCCTTTCAGATTACTCCATGGCATTCTTTTACATGTCCTACTTTCTTCCTTGTATTAACATCTCCAGAAATCTTTTATAAAAGCCCCGCTCACATCCTGCCTTCACTGTGATACTTTCAATTGCCCACCTTCTTAGAAGTCTTTTACAGTGATGGTTTGCATCATTCTGCTGTATTACATCGGAGAAGGCAATGGCACCCCACTCCAGTCCTCTTGCCTGGAAAACCCCATGGATGGAGGAGCCTGGTGGGCTGCAGTCCATGGGGTCACGAACAGTCGGACACGACTGAGCGACTTCACTTTCGCTTTTCACTTTCATGCATTGGAGAAGGAAATGGCAACCCACTCCATGTTCTTGCCTGGAGAATCCCAGGGACAGGGGAGCCTGGTGGGCTGCCGTCTATGGGGTCGCATAGAATCAGACACGACTGAAGTGACTTAGCAGCAGCACCAGCAGTGTATTACATACTTTCTTATTCTGTTCTCTGGTTCTGTCAAGTGCTTTTAATCCATGAACTTTTTTGAAGTTAGAAATTGTCTTAAATCTCTTGAAGCCCCATCTACGCAACTAATGGATGCTAGTTTTAACTTAAATTGAGAGGGTTTAATTTTTAAAGGTGCATTTGCTTTAATCTTTTGAATGGTGAGGTAACCTCATGAATCTTTTGGTCATTTTTGTTTGATCTTTAATTATGTACATTGAGCCTTGCGACTGGCTTTCCTTCAGAGCTCCTAGGACGTTGGCCTCTTAGCTTTCCACTTCATGTGAGTAGGTGGGTTTATCCATATAAAGTGATGAAAACAGTGCCTGACATAGTAAGTGCTCAATAAATGCTAATAGTTATCATTCTATTTCTTCACATCTGCCTGTAGTCTTTCATTTCAATCCTGAAGGACCTGTAACTCCACAGAAATGGAAAACTAGGATATACAATAAAAAATAAGAAGATATTGCTTCTGACTGCCATCCTGGACGATAGTTACCTACTTTATTTTAACTCTATTGTGTATCAAAAATGACTCAAGGCAGCTTACAAAATATGATAAAACAGAAAACTGAAAACAATACAAATCAGCATTAGAGAAAGGAGAAGGTGCCTAGAAGTTCAAGATCATGACAAACTCTCATATTATGTGGTTATTCAGGTAGAGATGCAAAGTGACCATTCAGGTGAAGTGAGGTGCTCATTTGCTTACACTGTATTTGGATGGGGAGAAAATGTCCATTCTTCAAGGAAAGCCTGATAGATTTAAGATTAATTTCTCCACTGGCCTTCATGTGATTATACAGTGCACTTTTGATAACAAAAATTAAATTATGTGTTCTCCACAACACCTGGCAAACAGTGTATTTCCCAGTGAATAAATATTGAGTTCTTAGTGGAAGCCTCAGAAAGGCAAATATGAAGATTCTTCTTGGGGTGGGGTGAGGTGGGGTTAGAATCAGCAGAGGACAGAGTATACTGCATAATCTAGTAATTACTGGGTGCCAGAACAGCTCTTTTCACACATTTGAGTCATTTTACTTAACATATTATGGGGTGAAGAAACTGAAATTTGCTAATGTTAAACAGCTTACCCAAAGATCAGGGTTTGACCCCACTACTGGACCTCTTGGACTTTCCAGGTGTCTCAGGGGTAAAGATTCCACCTGCAACGCAAGAGACACAGGTTTCATTCCTGGGCTGGGAAGACCCCCTGGAGAAGGAAATGGCAACCCACTCCAGTATTCTTGCTTGGGGAATCCCATGGACAGAAGGAACCTGGCAGGCTACGGTCCATGGGCTTGCAAAAATTCAGATACAACTTTAGCGACTAAACAACAAGTGGATTTAAAGGAACAATCCTATGAAATTGGTGACTAGATATGGGGAGGAAGAAGAGGGACCAGTAATTCCTTAATTGCTATTAACTTTCATGTAAGCTATGTAGGGCGTGAAGCAGAGGAACTAAGTTAGTTAGTTAGAGGCTAACTCAGCAGTTAGCCATGCATACAAAACATTAAAAAGTTGAAAACTTGATATGATTAATTTGAAACTCTAAAGTCAATGTGGAATCCAAAACTTTTGGAATTTCTGGTGGGGAAGTCGGGTCAAAAGAGTAATCTGGAGTGGGGAGTCTTATTCTAAGGAAAAACGGAGGGTCTTCCAGTGCAGCCAAAATCACCGTGACTCGGCTCACACTGAAGCATGTCTTCAGAATAATCTCTGTCCTTGCACGGAGCCCCTATCCAGACTCTCAGCGTAGGCCATTTCTGGAAACGCCGTAGGTGGATGGGGAGAAAGGCTTTCGCGGAGACAAGCTGCTTTCCTTGTCGTCATTCGACCAGAAGGAGGCGCTTGAGTGCGAAGACCACCGCGGGGATAAAGGCCTCTGAGCTCCGCGCTTTCGCTGTGTTCCTGGACTTTCACGGTGACCTTTGTGTGTCCAGATTTCCCCTAACAAAACTGAGACGGCTACTCCTAGAAGCCACTGGATGGGGGCCAGCGACCATCTCAACCACCCCAAGCCATCTTCCAGCTTCCTGGGGGGCGCTCTGAAGCTACATCGGCCAAAGAGCTCGTCCTACATCTGAGAACTACACTTCCCAGAAAGCTCAGAGACTCGCAGTCGACACAGCGCTAACTTTATTTCCCAGAAATCTTAGGGCCAATTCCCACCCTCATTGCAAAACCTTCTTTCGTGTCTCCTGCTGAAGATTCTAAAGGCTGTTGTGGTGGGCGGTGCAATGCAACGTGCTGTGGCGATACCAATGAGCCTCATTTGGGGAAGATATCCTAGCCTGAATCTCTGTCACTTCTTTTTCCAGAAAATTGATAAATCAGAGTGAAGTTTTCACCCTTTTCCGTTAGATTTTGTTCATTCAACTGGTGTGTCAGGCGTCTACTGTGTTAAATCTACTTTCCTGATATGTGAACTGANCTGATGTTTGTTGAGAGCAGAACGGTATCTGAAGGCTTTTCCACAATCATTACATCCAAAAGGCTTCTCTGCTGAATGAATCCTCTGATGCTGAATGAGGTAAGTGCTCTGGCTAAAAGTCTTCCTGCATTCATTACAGTTGTAAGGTTTCTCTCCAGTATGAGTATTCTGATGTTCAGTCAGATGAGTGCTCCGGCTAAAGGTTTTGTCACATTCATTGCACTTATAGGGCTTCTCTCCAGTGTGAATTCGTTGATGCTGAGCCAGATGGGAGCTCTGGCTAAAGGCCTTTTCACACTTATTACAATGGTAGGGTTTTTCTTCTGTGTGTGTTTTTTGATGTTGAGCAAGAGATGAACAATGTCGAAAGGCTTTGCCACACTCGGCGCACTCATAAGGCTTTGCTCCTGTGTGAATTCTCTTATGCTGTGTAAGGTGTATGTTCTGGTTGAAGGCTCTCCCACATTCATTACACTTGTAAGGTCTTTCTCCAGTATGTATTTTCCTATGCTGAATAAGGGATGAGCCGTAACTGAAGGTTTTCCCACATTCATGACACTGATAGGGTTTCTCACCAGTATGAATCCTTTCATGTTTAGAAAGAGATGAACTTCGAATAAAGGCCTTCCCACATTCCTTACATTCATAAGCTTTCTCTTGGGTATGAGTTTTCTGATGTTGATTAAGGTTTGAGAGATAACTGAAAGCCTTTCCACATTCACCGCATTCAAAAGGCTTTTCTCTGGTGTGAATTCTCCGATGCTGAGTAAGGGATGAGCAGTAACTGAAGGCCTTTCCACATTCATTGCATTTGTAAGGTTTTTCTCCAGTATGAATTTTGAGATGTTGAGCAAGGGATGACCAGTAACTAAAGGATTTCCCACACTCAGCACAATCATAAGGTTTCTCCCCAGTATGTGTTTTCTGATGCTGAGTGAGGTTTGAGTGCTGACTGAAGGCTTTACCACATTCATTGCACTCATATGGTTTTTCCCCAGTATGAATCATATGATGACGAATAAACGTTGAGGGTCCATTGAAAGCCTTCCCACATTCATTACATTTATAGGTTTTCTCTCCAGTATGGATTTTTTGATGTTGAGTAAGGTGTGTGCTCCTGGTAAATGTTTTATCACATTCGTCGCATTTAAAAGGTTTTTCTCCTGTATGGATTTTCTGATGTTCCATGAAGTGGCCTCTCTGGCTAAAGGCTTTTCCACACTCATTACAAGTATATGGTTTCTCACCAGTGTGTATTCTCTGATGCTGAACAAGGTGGGTTCTCTGACTAAAAGCTTTCCCACATTCATCACACTTATAGGGTTTTTCTCCAGTGTGAATTCTTTGATGTTGAGTAAGAGATGGACCCTCAATGAAGCCTTTCCCACACTGATCACATTTATATGGTTTATCTCCAGTATGAATTCTTTGATGGTTTATAAGGTTTTCGCTCCGGCTGAAGGCTTTTTCACATTCATTACATTTGTAGGGTTTTTCTCCAGTATGGGTTCTCTGATGGCGAATAAGAGCTGAACAATAAGTAAAAGCTTTCCCACATTCATTGCACTTACAAGACTTCTCTTTTTTAACTGGGTTTAAATTCTGTTTGACACTTGTTTTAGTAGAGGCCTGTTTTGGAGATATTTCTTTGTGTGTTAAAAGGTCTAAACTCGCATTGATGCTTTTTTCAAAGTCATTATTTACATGTGCTCGCTCCAAAGTTGGTATGGTCTTTTCAGTTATTTTTATTTCCCTTGGCAGTGTCTGTTCGATTGCCTGCTGCCTCTCTGGACTGCCTTTGGATTCACAAGTTTCTAAGAAGTTGGTGCTCCAAGGATCATCCTTTTTGTGCTTTTCTGCTACTGCCCCTGGAGATGGCTCTTCTCCAGAAATGTCCAGCTCTGAGGCTGTTATGCTATTTTCTGGTCTTGTCACCCAGTCTGAAAGAAAAAGAAAATGTCAGCATTCTCTGAATTGAGGGAAAAAAAACAAATACAACAACAGAAGTGTTACTGTGGGGATGACCTAATGAAACTAAAAATAAAGCCCTCAGGGAATTCTGAGAACTTTCAAATACAGCCCTGTTATTTGGGGAGACATTTGGAAAGAGGTAAGGAGCATGATAAAATATGAGAGCAGCAAGAGATTGCCTAATTTAATTTCAAAGATAATCTCTACCAGGAAGGGAACTTCATTTAAGGTGACAGTAAATTTAGAAAGTGACCACAGACGTAGCTAAGGAGACAAAATGGACTGGATCTAAAAGGGGCAGTCTGAACAGGGATTCCTTGCCAGTGAACAACAAAACAAAAATCTAAGAACCGTGATTTCATGATAAGACAAACAGAAGATATGACTTGGGCTCCATGGTTTAGAGCCTAGAAAACTGACGGAGTAGCTGTATCACTGCTGGAAATGAGAAAGTGGTAAATAGTAAAGAAAATAATTTAGGTTGAGAAAGATGACAAGGTCAACCCTAGGCATTTTGAGAATTAAGAAGAGAAAAGGAGGACTAGAGTATAATGGTGTTTGAGGGGATGGAAGATGCTAAAAGTAGCAGAATAACTAAAATGTTCAAATATAGAATAGAAAGTATCAGCTCAAAAGAGGAAGGAAAAGAATAGCTAAAGATGTAAGAATGTATGTGAAAAAAGAGCAGCGATAAGGAAAGATTCTTGAGTGTGTTTAGTGTAATGGATGAATAAAATATACTAAAGAAAGAAAGCAGTTTTCAGCAAACAAGCAAAAGAATATAAGAAACCAGAAAAGTACATAATCAGGAAGTAGAGTTACACTATTCTGCTTTCTACTGTGGGACAGTTTGTCTTGTGCCAAGACAAGAAAGATGACAGGGTAGTCAATGTTGGCAGATTTAGTAAAGAAAAAAAGGCTGTATTTAAAACAGCATTTCTTCTCTGTTATCATTTCCACTGGTAACAGAAAGGTATAGCAGACCCCAGCAAACCCTGAATCTCCTGTGCTGCCAGCCCAGCTGTGATCATCACCATTATCACTGCAAGAATGAGGAGCAGGGCAGGAAGCCAGAGCTGCCTACCATCCCCTCCACACCTGGAACCATGAGTAATGTTGTAGCACCTATCAGCATGCAGAAGGGCAGGCAGCCTCATAACTGCAATATTTCTCTAGCAGGGACAGGAAGATTAATGCAAAACAAGTTTAGGGGGGAACAAATAATCAGTATAAGAAATGGATATGTTTTTCACAACAAAACTGACACTAAGGATATATTTGTATAGTGAGTGAAAGACACTCAGTCATGTCTGACTCTTTGCGACCCCACGGACTAAACAGTCCATGGAATTCTCCAGGCCAGAATACTGAAGTGGGTAGCCTTTCCCTTCTCTGGGGGATCCTCCCAACCCAGGGATCAAACCCAGGTCTCCCACATTCCAGGCGGATTCTTTACGAGCTGAGCCACAAGGGAACTACTACTTGTACAGTAGATAACCATAAAAAATATTTCCTGGAAGTACTTCACAGGGAAGGATATGAAAACCATGGAGTCATATGCTGTTAAAGGCAAAAAGAGTGTAGAAGTGACTGATCTTGAGCCAGGATGGAGTTCCAGATGAAAGCAATAAACATGCAACAGACTGACCAATATTATCCACATTGTCATACTGTCCATGCACTAACCGAGAGAGTAACCAGAGTATCAGGAGTGGGTTAATGAATGAAAGATTGGAGAAAATTCCAGAAGGCCAGACTGAACAGTACCACTCCTACTGCAGGAAGCAATTTTCACTTTACTTTACAGTATGCAAAGTCAATGGGCAATGCCCACAGTATATTCCGACACCCTGTGCGTGGAGAGATAATATAGGGGGCTGACATTCAGGCTGCAAAAGAACAAGGTAGACTAGTAAGACAGAATATGTATATGTATATATATATATATAGATAGATAGATAGATAGATAGACAACTATATAGGTAAATATATATATATCACAATCTGGCAGGGGCCAAGTCACCAAGACAGCCTAGAGAAGATGGTAATAAAGACAGAAAAATGATGCAGACAAGGGCTTGGGCCAGTGGCCACCTCATTGTAACTTTCCAAAAGTTAACAAGTTGTAAACACAAGTTAATAAAGCCCTTATTTTTAAAAAACTAGTTTTTCAAATTGTGTTCCATGAAACCATCTTTTAAAAGAAAGATTTTAAAGGTGCAGTATAAAAAAACCAAACAAACCAGAATCATGGATAGGAGGATGAGGGAGAGAAATGTTATATTCTATGCAACTCTTAGAAATTCATAATTCTCGACTACATAAAAAAAAATTTCTGAGTGGTTCTCTAATAAGAAACCTGCTAAAGGACTTCCCTGGTGGCACAATGGATAAGAATACACCTGCTAATACAGGGGACATGGGTTGGCTCCCTGGTCTGGGAAGATCCCATATGCCATGAACCAAGTAAGCCCATGTGACACAACTACTGAGCTCATGCTCCAGAGTCTACAAGCTAACACCACAATGGGAAACCTGTGGTCTGCAAGAAAGACCTTGCACAGCCAAAAAATAGAGAATGAAACCGGCTAAAGTTTAGCTAATTCAGTACTTCCCAAATTTGAATACTGCATGCTTTTTTTCTCCCCATAAAAAAGGACCCCCATGCCTACCTCATTACTTCTAAAGATACATTCCTTACCTAAAATGTCTTAGTTTCTATATTTTTTTCAGGGTCAGATCTTTGAAGTGGTCTCTCTGTGCAATTTAAGAATCAAGGTTTAGAAGAAAGTTATTCATAATGTCAAGGATAGGACAATACTATGTAGGATAAGAAGCTAAACAATGAGATTAAAGCAGGACTAGGTATGAAAAAAAAATGATGTCTACAGGTATGGAACTCACTTTTGCAGAGTTTGGTTGGGAAAGCAAAATGGCAGACCAGATGGTGGCCAGATAGATTAACAGTGTTGAGTAAAAGTATCTGGAATTTAGGTACCTATTTCTGTTTGAAGGTTCTGGGGATGGAGCCTAGAGGTCCAAAAAGAAAACTGTAAGGACTGAAAAGTACTAATAATTATAAGACTTGGGTCCCAAAGGAGGTTGGGAAAGGATAGAATCCAGATTCCATATCAAGAAGTTGCTTTTAGAAAAGAGCAAGAAGGACACGTCCTTTGAAAGGAGCATAAAAATGTATATGTATTCACACGTTGAGACATTTAGTGTTTTGACAACACATAAGAGAGTACAAATGCCTTCCCATTCTCCACAACAGACACTTTAAGGAGAACCAAGTACATCTACATTTCAGATGCAAAATCCTCTCATCAGGCTGGTGGTCAGAGTTAATAACATTCATCTGCTGGGTACCCACTACTTACCTCCAAGGGTCCCTACTGGGATGCTGGGCTCCACAATCCACGGCTCTGTCCCTTGCTCTAACTGGGAAATCACATCAGGTTTGGAAACTTGGAGTCCTATTCATTGGAATTTAAAAAAAAGTTACCTTTCTGCAGTGAAAGAAAAGTGCCTTCTCAGAGTTCATTCTCATCGCTTTGTCTTTAGAGAAAAGGAGAGGTGGACAAATCAGATGGAGGTAAAACATATACAAAGCTTCGATGTTATACGTTCCCAAATGTGGTATAACTTGGGAACTGATCTGGGTTTAGAAAAATTATTAGTTTGTCCTTCTACTTACTAGAGAGTGAAAGTGAAAGCCACTCAGTCATGTCTGACTCTTTGTGACCCCATGGACTATAGAGTCAATGGAATTCTCCAGGCCAGAATACTGGAGTGGGTAGCCTTTCCCTTCTCCAGGGGATCTTCCCAACCCAGGGATCAAACCCAGGTCTCCCTCACTGTAGGCAGATTCTTTACCAACTGAGCTATGAAGGAAGCCTACTAGAGAGTAGAAACCTTTTCAAAACCTTTTGAACTTTAGAAGTCTTTGGCTCCTTAACTGAAAGGAAAAAACTCACCTAAGTACCTGAGTTCCCTCCTCCTCCACACCTCCAGATATTAACTCAGAAAAGTCATCCCCTTACCTATAGAGACCAGATGTGTATAATTCTCTAATGTCACATCCCTGAATAAACCTCTTTGTACGGGATCCAGCTGTTTCCATTCTTCCTGGGTAAAGTCCACTATCACATCCTTGAAGGTCACTGATTCCTGGAAAACCAGACATATTTCTGCTTTGCCATAGAGCATTTACCTTGGAAAGGGGCAAATTTAGCTGTACTGATAGAAGTAAAAGAAGTTCTGGGCTATCTGAAAAATGATTTTGATAATTCCTCCTTTGCAAAATGAATACAAAAACAGAACCTGACTCATGGGATTACTGTAAGAATTAAATAAGAAATGTTTGCTATCAAATGCTTAATTTAGGATCTATCAAGTGCTCAGTCAACTTGACTGCTGTTGTATTGATCTTCATAATTATCATCATCATCATCATCTCTGTGTTTCAAGATATCTCAAGTATCAAGTGTAAACCTACTAACATCAATAATACGTTTTACTACTGTAAGTGCAAGAACAGCCAAAAATGTGTTTGAAAGAATCTGGGGAGGAGACTTACCCTACCACATTCCAAAATATACTAAATAACATAGTAAAGTATACTGAAAGGTAAAACATACTGGTCTAGTATGGAATAAAACTCAATGAAAAACAGACAACCCAAAAATACAGCTTTGTTTATAAGAACTAAATGGGATTAAGCAACTTTCAAATTAGCTTTGAGAAGGTGGATTAGTCACTAAATGGTGTCATAACAAATAACTGTCTATTTGAGAAAAAAATAAAGTGAGTTCCCGACTTCATGGCATCACAAAAATATCTGCTGGATTGGACATTAGATTTTAAAGAAAAAGAAAAAATAAGATAATAGAATAAAAGACATAAAAATACTTTCATAAGCTTGATATATGGAACGAAGGAGGAGGCTCGTTCTGAAGCT
>SJYV01033663.1:388309-413309 GCA_006410875.1 Neotragus pygmaeus
TGGACATTAGATTTTAAAGAAAAAGAAAAAATAAGATAATAGAATAAAAGACATAAAAATACTTTCATAAGCTTGATATATGGAAGGCAAAAATTTGAGCGAGATTGACAGATAAAGCTACATAAAATGTAAAGCTTCTGTAAAAAACCATAAACAAAATGCAACATTCCGAGCTCCTGCAAATAGCAAAATGGATGAAAGATGAACAACCTACAACAATAACAACAAAAAAAAGCCAACAACCCACACAGGCAATTCATCAATGGCATTAAAGCCATGAAAATATGTTCCATTCCAAGAAAAACATAATAAAACAATGATATATCAGGTTAGGGAACACGGCTGAAAGTGCTCATGTGTATTGCGGTAGGAACAGAACCCTAATGCGATCTATACAGGGGCAGTCTGCCAGGATCTATTAAGACTCTAAATGCATATATCATTCAAGCCAAGTTTGTAGCTTGTAGGAATTTATTCTCTAGAAACATCCTGGGGTGCAAAAACATATGTAAAAATATCCTTGCAACATTGTTTGTGAGGAAAAAAGTAAACTTAGATGTCCATTAATAGGACAGAGGTTAAAGAATACATGGTACATCCATACCAAAGCAGTTCATGTAGACATTTTAAAAATAAAGTGTATCAAAAAATAAAGTGTCTCTATATGCACTGATTAGGAAATGTCATACTAAAAATGACATACATGGTATTATGCCATTTTTATTTTTATGAATAGGAAAGTTTGTATGTTAATGCACAGAGAAAAAGCTAAAAGAATACACTACCCGATATTATCAGTGCAACTCTAGTGGGACTCAGAGGCAATGCAGGGGAACTTCTTGAGCAAAAGAGTTAATTTTGTTTTAAAACAGATAAATTATTGGGACTTATAACCATGACAGAGCAACTGAACTAGCTTTCCCAGTGTAAACAACTATAAAACTCCACAATATAACTGAAACAAGGGTTTTAGTACTTTGAACAGCAGACAGAATTGTGATCCCTGAGAAAAGGGAGAAAATCACAAGGCTCCTCAGATCCTTCAGATTCCTGCCTGGAGGCATCTCCAGACTGCAGAGCAGGGAGCAGAACCTGAGCAAGGCACAGTCGTCTTCCTGAACTAAAGAGACACAGGTGGCAGCTCAGGATTACAAAGGCAGGGGATTTGCAGGATAGATACTAGACAAGGGAGATGCACAGAGGAGGAGCTCCAAAAACCTGGTGTGAATACAATCTTCACAGGCAATAACAAGTTACCAACATGACACAACTGAACCCAAAGTTCAGATGACATGAGCAATCGGCTCCCACAGTCCCAGCGCACCTGAGGAACAGGACTAGTTTAGCCTGTGAGGCAAGAGTTAAAGCAGCAAGTCCGTTTTGCTCAATCTTTGCTAATTTCCAGGGACACTTGGATCCATGTTTCTGAACCTTAAACAAGCTCTGAAAATGCATGTTTATATAGTCAATGACTGACGAAGTTATTGTGTGCCTGGAATACAGGGGCAGGATGTACCAGACTGTCAGCATTGTTTTAAGTATACATGAAGATTTATGATGCACATATGGTGCCCAGTTTGAGGCCTGCACCATGACTAGTTAACAGCCACAAGGGAGCACACACTGATGTGATCAGCTCCCTTTTAAGAACTCTGGACTGAGAGACTCAAGCAGACTTCCTCGATAAATGACATTTCTCATGTCTCTGTGGACAACAGCAAGAGAGAAAGTATAGCCAGATTTCTTTGGAGCCTTATAAGTATCTTTTTCCTTCTAGTCATATTGTGTATCCTTTGTGGTCATGATCTCTATTCCTGAGTTATGCTGCTGGGGTGGATGAATCATCCTAGCAAATCACTGAAATAAATGGTGGTCATAGGGACCCTGAAAACCCAGCCCAGTAGTAAGACTACACTAGATCAGCTCTAGCAAAGCTTACAGTGCAAAGCCAAACCTCAAATAGATCAAGCTGTGGCCCTGATGGGATTAACAGGATTGGATTTACCCTCCTGCATTAAATAACCAAAAAAATTCCAGACAAAATGTATGAAACAAGTTTCCAAGGCACTGAATCTCAGATAACAAAGAACAGTGATCTCCATGAATCAGGAAACAAATGAAGTGTGCCCTACAACTGCTCCAGCTTACTGCTTTGAGAGTTTCCAGGCAGGGGTGCAGGGAAGGGGAATTCAAGAGTCACCCTGCAGATCTGAACTGAAAAGATAATGCTGAGTTTGAGGAAGTCAAGGTGACTAGAGTTCACAGGACAGAGTACTATATGGAAGGGAGTTACACAAGAAAGAAGCAATGAGAACTGCACAAACTCTCCTAAACCCTCTAGACTACATAGAATTTTGTTGCTTCTCCATTTTCCATGGTACTCATTTCATCTTTTTAATATTTATATTTTTATAGAAGTCATTTGGTCTATTCAGGTAAAACATCAAGTTTTGCTCTCTCATCGCTGGCACATGGCAAGATGTAAGCAAGAAGTAAGTGATGAATATATTAGTCAAGCTGGAGAGGCAGAATTAGGAAGAAAGTGGTTGGCAAATGGGAGCCAAGAATGAATTGCCAACATTGGTTCTTAGATAAACATACATCACACCAAAAGAATACACAATTCCTTTCTAAGGACTGAAATGTAAAGGAAATCTCAACTTACCTGAAAATTAGCTGATGGGAGTAAAGTATGTCCCCCTTGGAAAAGGGCAGACTCTGGAGCAGACAGATCTAGTGGAGGGAAAAGAAACTACAATGAATCCTGTCCAAGTTAGCTGTAAAATCCACTTATTTTTTCTACATGAAAACAGCAGGAACTATACCATTTCCTTCTAAAAACAGAAAACAAAAAACAAAAGGTAACTGCTGACTAGGACCCTGGTGCTTTCATCAGTAGACTTAGGAAGTAAAGAATTACTTTAAGATTCAATTTTGCCTCTACATACAGTCACTTTCATCATACAACTTAATCCATATTCTTCATTAAGTGAGGCAAAATATTTCTGCTGCCTTCTNCAGCTGTAAAATCCACTTATTTTTTCTACATGAAAACAGCAGGAACTATACCATTTCCTTCTAAAACAAAAAACAAAAGGTAACTGCTGACTAGGACCCTGGTGCTTTCATCACTAGACTTAGGAAGTAAAGAATTACTTTAAGATTCAATTTTGCCTCTACATACTCACAGTCACTTTCATCATACAACTTAATCCATATTCTTCATTAAGTGAGGCAAAATATTTCTGCTGCCTTCTGACAATGTACATGTATAAAGGAAATTTCCTTTAACATCCTTTTAACATGTATCCACTGTGGCAGTCTGGATGGGAGTTTGGTGAAGAATGGATACATTCCCTTTATAGATGTACATATTCTCTGCTACATATAAAATTAACAACCAGATTACTTTCCAAAAGTCTTCCCCCTCAACCTTTGAAACTTTGCTATTAATACAAATTAAATATCACAATGACATATACTTAGCTACATTACCTACTCACCAGAGTCTCTAAAATTCAATAGACATGGTCAGTACTAACTACTGGCAAGAATACAGAGATTAGAACTTCTGTACGTTGCTGTGGGCATAAATATTTACCAATCATAAGAAAAACTGTTTGGCAGAATATATGAAAGATATACACATACCTGCCCTATGACTCCACAATTCCACTCCTATGCATATACCCAGAGAAATGAGGGGTTATATCCACCAAAAGACTTGTACAAATCTGTTCATAAAAGGTTTATTTATAATATGCCCAAATCAGAAAGAATCCAAATGGCTTTCAGCAGAATGGATAAACTGTGGTATATTCATACAATAGAATAGTATTCTAAAATATAAAAGCATGCTTTACCTAACAACATGGATATAACTCATCAACAATATTGAGCAAAATAAGACAAACAAAAGAATACATACTATATGAGTACATTTGCAGGCATACCTCGCTTTATTTGTACTTCTTAGACACTGGGTTTTTTTTAATTTTTTAAATTGAAGGCCTGTGGCAATCCCATATTGAGCTAGTCTATCAGCACCATTTTTTTCCAACACATTTGCTCACTTCGTGTCTGTGTGTCACATTGTGGCAATTTTCAACAATATTTCAAACTTTTTGTTATTACTGTATTATTTATGGTGATCTGTGACCAGTAATTTTTCATGCTACTACTATAACCTCCTAAAGGTTCAGATGATGTTTAGCACTTTTTAGCAATTACCTATTTTTTTTAGATTAGGTGTATATTTTTTTACACATACTGCTTTTTGTACACTTAGACAAAAATATAGTATAAATATAACTTTTTTATATGCTCTAGGAAACCAAGAAACTCATGGGATTCAGTTTATTTCAATACATGATTTATTACAGTGGCTGGAACTAAACCCTTAATATCTCTGAGGTGTGTCTGTATATTAAATTTAAAAACTTAGAACAGTGGTTACCTCTGGAGGGCTACTGACTGATAGGCACACAAGAGAGACTGCTGGGGCAATAGAAATATTCCATATCTTAGTGTGGGTGGTAGTTACACTGTATATAATATATAAAAATTAATCAAGTGTATGCTCAAGATTCATGCACTTAATGTAGTAACTAAAACATCAATAAACAAAATGAAAACAAACTTTGCTCTTGGAAGGTCTATTCAGAGTAATGGCTGACATTAAAGTCTAATTCTCAAGAAGAAGAGGAAGCAATAAAAGCAACTGCTATTCCAGACTTCATTTTGACCAGTAACGAAAAACAAATTTTGTAAAATAAATCTTGAGGGGGAAAAAAAAAAAATGAAGTTTTTTTCATTGACAATTTTAACAGTAAGAGGAAATGTACACAGACAGATGCGTAATCCACCCCCCCCCCCAAAAGTGAGATAACACCAAACTAAAAAGCAAAAGAGACAATTTGTAAAATAAAAAGGCAACCTATAGAATGGTAGAAAATTTGCAAATCATGTATCTAATAAGTGGCCAGTATCCAGAATATATAAGGAACTCATACAAATCGACAGCCAAAAAACCCCAAATGATTCAATTTTAAAATGGGCAGAGAACCTTAACAGTTATTTTTCCAAAGAAGACATAAAAATGGCCAATGTATATGAAAAGGTCCTTGATATTACTAATCATCAAGGAAATGCAAATCAAAACCACAATGAGTTATCACCTCAGAAATGTTAGAATGAATATTATCACAAAGAGAAGAGATAAATGTCAGTGAGCATGTGGAGAAAAAGGAACCTTTGTCCACTGTTGGTGGGAATGTACACTGGCATGGCCGCTATGGAAATATAAATATATACCAAAGTTTCTTTATCCATTTATCCACTGATGGGCACTAAGGTTGCTTTCATTTCTTGACTAGTATAAATAATGCTGCAATGAATATGGGATTGCAGATATCTCTTTGAGATAGTGATTTCATTTCCTCTGGATACATAACCAGAAATGAGATTGCTGGATTATATGGTAGTTCTATTCTTAATTTCTTAAGGAATCTCTCCCTGCCCTGGGGAGGCCAGGCCTGTGTGAAAACTATAAATTGGACACCGCTTACCTTGGGAGCCTGCAAAGGGGCCGTCCACCATCCTGTCCAGAGGTCTTCATGCCCCCAGTGAGGCTTCTTGGGTCCGCCAAGGGATTAGTTCAAATTCCAGCCCTACCACCAACAGGTACTCCACGCCCGAGGCCAGGCTTCTTGGGTCCACCATGGGATTGGTTCAAATTCCAGCCCTACCATCACCAACAGCTACCCCACGCCCGAGGTCAGGGGAGGCAGCCGAGAGGAGCAACCCCACATCCAAAGAGCGGTGGCTGCGGGACTGCAGGAGGGCCGAGGAGCCACTCCACATTCAAGGTCAGGACGGATGGCCATGAGGAGATACCCTTCGTGCAAGGTAAGGAGCAGCCATGAGGAGGTGCTTTTCTGGAGCAGCCATAAGGAGATACTCCACGTCCAAGGTAAGAGAAACCCAAGTAAGACGATAGGTGTTGCGAGAGGGCATCAGAGGGCAGACACACTGAAACCACACTCACAGAAAACTAGTCAATCTAATCACACAGGCTACAGCCTTGTCTAACTCAATGAAGCTATGAGCCATGCCATGTGGGGCCACCCAAGACGGGCAGGTCATGGTGCAGAGGTCTAACAGAATGTGGTCCAATGTGGAGAAGGGAATGGCAAACCACTTCAGTATTCTTGCCTTGAGAAGCCTATGAACAGTATGAAAAGGCAAAATGATAGGATACTGAAAGAGGATCTCTGCATGTTGGTAGGTGCACAATATGCTACTGGAGATCAGTGGAGAAATAACTCCAGAAAGAATGAAGGAATGCAGCCAAAGCAAAAACAATACCCANATGCTGGGAGGGATTGGGGGCAGGAGGAGAAGGGGATGACAGAGGATGAGAAGGCTGGATGGCATCACCTACTTGATGAACGTGAGTTTGAATGAACTCCGGGAGTTGGTGATGGACAGGGAGGCCTGGCATGTTGCAATTCATGGGGTTGCAAAGCGTCAGACATGACTGAGCGACTGAACTGAACTGTACTGAAGGAATCTTTGTATGGTTTTTTACAGTGGGTACACTAATATACATTCCTAGTAACAGTAGGAATATACACACATATAATGCAATACTATGCAGCCATATGGAGAAGGTAATGGCACCATTTCCAGGCAGTACCCTTGCCTGGAAAACCCCATGGATGGAGGAGCCTGGTTAGCTACAGTCCATGGGGTCGCTAAGAGTCAGAAACGGCTGAGAGACTTCACTTTCACTTTTCACTTTCATGCATTGGAGAAGGAAATGGCAACCCACTCCAGTGTTCTTGCCTTGAGAATTCCAGGGATGGGGAGGCCTGGTGGGCTGCCGTCTATGGGGTCATACAGAGTTGGATACGACTGAAGTGACTTAGCAGCAGCATTCAGCCATAAAATGGAAGGAAATTCTGTCATTTGGGACAACATGGATGAAAGCCACTATGCTAAATGAAATAAGAAAGAGGAAGACAAATATTGCATGATCGTATAAGTGGAATCTAAAAAGGTAGAACACAGAAAGAAATAGTAGAATGATGGTTTCCAGGGGCTACAGGGTGGGGGATATAGGGAGATTCTGAATAAAGGGTATAAATGTTCAGTTACAAGTAAGTTCTGATGATCTAATGTTCAGCATGGTAATTATACATGAATTAAACAGAATAAATCTTAAATATCCTCATCTGACACACACACAGAGAAAGGCAAATATATGTGGTGATAGATGTGGTTAACTAACCTTATTGTGGTAATCATTTTACAATACATAGGTGGATCAAGTTATCCCATTGGATAACTTAAACTTACACAATGTCAGGATCAATTATATCTCAATAAAGTTGGAAAAAAAATTTTCTTAGCAATGCTTTGCAGCTTTCAGTGTACAGATCTTGCAAGTTTTTGTTGGTTTATATTCTTGTTCCATATTTTGGAGGCTATGGGATTCGTCTTTTTATTACAATTTCCAATTGTTCATTGGCAATGGAATGAAGGACAATTGATTTTTTCATTAAACTTTTCGGTTTGAGATAACCTAGATACACACACAGTTGTAAGAAATAAAACAGAGACTCTTTGTACCTTTAGAAAAAAAGAGCTGAGGACAAATATAAGATATAGCTCAAACCTAAGTAAATAATATAAATAATGTTAAGATTTTTAGTGATATTAAACAGATCCAAGAAAAAGGACTGTATGATAGCAGTTAGGTTAAACCAAATGACTGCATAGTCATACCTAAAGAATGTAAAGATAATGACAACAAAGAAAGAAGTCTAGAGTGACATATCACAGGGCTCTGTCCTTACCCATAAAGGTGGAAAAAACAGTTAAAATACTGAAAAACCAACTTAATATTAATTACTGATTACTCTGAGAAGCTAAAATACTTGACCAAAAAAATTGAACAATCATAATAAACAAATATGAAGTCCTGACATTGAGAATAAAAAGCAATTCTATTATACAAGGATGATGTAAATCTAGTTAACAGCAGTTTATGTAAAAAAAGATCTAGGACTAACAGCATAATAGCGCTGATTTTTAAAAAGCAAGTACAATGATACTGAACAGCAGAAATAGCCAAATCAAAAGAAATAGTACATCGTCCTTCAAGATGTTTTCCAAAGTACATCTAAATGACTATGTGTAGTCTTAGACGATGCATTTTAAGAAGCATGCTGTCATGCAGTAGAGTTTTTAGAGAAGAGGTCTAGATAGAACTGAAGCAACCTAGCACGCATACTAGATATATCACATGGAGACCCATCAAAGGAACTGACACTATTTTACTTAGAAAAGAGAGAGAATTTGTGAGTAGGAGTTGGAAACAGCTGAATTCACATATCTGAAGGACAGCAGTGTTTAACAGAGAGCAGTCTCTTGCTCTGGAAGACTAAGAACTAAGATCAACACAGAAGTTACAAGGAAAGGCACTTCTGCCTAATATAAGGAACTAAAAAAAGAAAAAGCCAACAAGGGAATAGTCTGCACTCAAAATGGAGTTTAATACCTCCGAAGACTTACCAGATGTTAAGGCATAGACTTAACAGATGGCCAATACCCATGGGTATTACAGAATTGATTCTTGCACTTGAAGGGATGACTACCAAGATTTTTTTTTATCACTGTAAGATTATCATTCTAATTTTTAATAAATCCAAGTCATGTGAGGATCACCGACATTCTGAATCATTACTCTTTTTCATTCCCCAATCCCAAAGCCAGGCAGGATTAACTTTTCCTCCAAGTCTCTCCCTATGATGTAATTGTTTCTTTTCTCCATCCTCATAAGGCTCCTTTCTTTCACCTCTTCCAGCTCTGTCAAGTATTTAATCCTCAGGTTAGGACGTTTCTCTTGCTGTCATTATCCCACTCTCCCCCCGCCAAGTCATCCCTACTACCTTCCATCTCAGGCGCTCATCACGTTCCTCTTGGAATCTGGACACCAGGGTTTCCCAAGCAGCGTATCTGGGTCCTCTTTCTGGAGCCCAGATATCCAGCAGGAGTCTGAGCCCTTACACACGCTGAAGTTGGTTGCCCTAAAAGACACAAGATGGGGTCAGCCGCAACCGTTACAAAATCACACCTTAAAAGAGTTTTGCACAGTGGTCAAGAGATCCTTGGAAAAGAGAAATGCCCAGAGAGAGCATTAAAGAGGCTAGTGGCACTCCCGCCGCCGAACAAAAACAGAATGGAGATCGAGTACGCAGGTTTGGCCGCAGATTAAAAAAAAAGGAAAGAAAAAACAAAACAAAAACACTGGCGCCTACCCTAGAATCCGGCTAGAGGCGCCCATTTACTCGAACGGTTACCTCAGTGCACACTTGCGGGCTTACACCCACGCAGGCTCAAGACACACCTGTTGCCGAGCAGAAAAGCTGGAAGGTGGACAAACAGGGCGGGGCCCGGCTCTAGGCCTTCCTCCTAGGCCTGAACAAAAGAACAAAGCCCTCCCAGAGACCGGGGCGGAACAGCCCCTGCACTGAAGGAGGCGAGGGGCGCCCTCTTCGAGGACTCCCCAGCTCCCTCCCGCAGAGGCCGCTCCTAGCCTAGAGTGAGAGAGGTGACGTCACGCGGCCGGAGGGCTGCCGGTTGCCATAGTGATACCTGGGCTTCCCTCTAGAGCGATTCTCACACTCCGATCCCGGGTCCGGAAGCTCTGGGACAATCACCAGACCTAGGGAAGGGAGCCGAAGCAGCTGGACTTTTGCCTCGGCCAACCTCTTTTCAAGCCTACAGCCGGCTTCAACGGCCACTTCCGGTCGTGAGAAGAGAACCCCACCCCCACTTACTAGTGGTAAACGGCGCTCCGAGGGCATGCAGGACTACGATTCCCAGAATGCTCCACAACGCTAAACTCCATTTCCCAGAGGCCTCAGCCAACGTGTGCCATCTCGTAGAGCGGGATCGAGCAATTCTACCCGCGAATAGTTTGTTCCTAAATGTCTCAGGTAAAAGTCTTCGTTAGAGCTGTGGCTTTCAAGGTTTCGTGACCGGACTGATTGTAAGAATACACTTTTTATATACAAATATAACTCAGAAACGTAAATAAGCATTTCATAATGCATTTACTTGCCCTTATTACTTGCCCGGCATTGTATTTAGTGTTCTGTTCCTTTGTTTAAAAAATTCTAGTCCTGACCCGTTATATTGTTTTCATGACTCTAAAATAGGTTGCGACCCACGTTTTAAACCGTGAGGTGGTCTTTCCGTGTTTTGCCCTATGGTAATGCATTGTATTTGCCTACTTCAGTCAGGATGTAGTTGCGAATGGAGCCCAACGCCAGTCGGTGTGTCCTTGGCAGAAAAGAATCCAACAGAAGTAGGTAGGTTTCTATATTGTTAAACATGTGGCCCAAGCACTTTACTTCTGTGCATCTCCGTATTTGTATAGTCGGGCTAAGGTCAAGTCACCCAGTCTGTTAACTGACAAAACACTGAATTTTAAAATTCCAACATTGAGTATATGAAGAACAAAGGAAGAACATAGTCAAAGGAAGGAGAACAATATCTAGAAGCAGATTTCAGAAAAGACCTACTGTGAGAAATAGAAAATTTCAGTAAACAATTCTTAGTAGGCTGTAAGAAGACATGACCTAAATGAAACGAATGAAAGCTGTGAGAAAACAAGTAGAAATTAAAAACACTGGATGAAAGGGGTTTAAAACATATGCAAGCATGTTTAAAATGAAGGAAGATAATTAAAATCATACTGGAAAAGAACAGAATTGATACTGTGGTAAAGTGAATCAGTTGTACGCAGGATATTCGTTTAAAGCTGTGTGAATCATAAGAAAAACATGAATGAAATAGAAGAAAGTGATAGATGTATATAAAGGCCTGAGGATGAAAAGCCAACATGTGGATGATTCCCCATCAGGAAAGAGAGAACACATGAAATCAGCTATCATTTAATAGTTTCTCTGTGCCAGGCAGTGTTCTGACTGCTTTATACCTAACATTTAATTCTTATAATGATTTTTATTAAGTCGTTTATTATTATTTCTTCTTTACTACAGAGGAAACTAAGGCCCAGATAAGTTGAGTAGCCTGCCTGAGGTAATAAGGAAGCTGAGACTTGAATTTAGTAATTTGGTCCCAAGCTCCCATTTTTAATCTCATTTTTAATCTCTAATAAACAATAGGCTCCATAGTAAAGAAATGAACAATTTCCTAAGTTTAAGAAGAATGCATCTCATTGCTAGTGAGAGTGCAAAATGGTGCAGCTACTTCAAAACTAAGCATACTGTTACAATATGATCCAGCAATTGTACTCCTTGGAATTTACCTAAATGAACTGAAAAGTTAGACACACACAAACACCTAATTGCCAAAACTTGGAAGCAACCAAGATGTTCTTCAATAAGTGAATGGTGTATAACATGTGGTATATCCCTGCTGTGTAATATTATTCAGCAATGAAAGGAGTTGGCAAGCTCCGGGAGTTAGTGAAAGACAGGGAAGCCTGGTGTGCTCTAGTCCATGGGCTCACAATGAGTCGGACTGAGTGACTGAACTGAACTGATGAAATGAGCAATCAAGCTACCAACAAAACACAAACATTAAATGCAACTTGGTGAGTGAAAGAAGTTAAAGTGAAAAGGTTACATACTCTAGGAGTCCAACTATATAATATTACGGGAAAGTTAAAACTATGAAAACAGTAAACATCCATGGTTGCTAGGGGTTTGGAAAGGGAAGGAGGGATGAATGGATGTAGCACAGGGGATTTTTCAGTTCAGTTCAGTCGCTCAGTCGTGTCCGACTCTTTGCGACCCCATGAATCGCAGCACGCCAGGCCTCCCTGTCCATCACCAACTCCCGGAGTTCACTCAGACTCGCGTCCATGGAGTCCGTGATGCCATCCAGCCATCTTATCCTCTGTCGTCCCTTTCTCCTCCTGCCCCCAATCCCTCCCAGCATCAGAGTCTTTTCCAGTGAGTCAACTCTTCGCATTAGGTGGCCAAAGTACTGGAGTTTCAGCTTCAGCATCATTCCTTCCAAAGAAATCCCAGGGCAGTGAAATTATTTTGTATGACATTGTGGTGGTGGATATATCATTGTACTTTTGTCAAACTCTCCTATAGAGTGTCAAACAATACAGATACCCCTAATATAAACTGTGGTCAATAATAATTTGTCAATATTTGCTCATCAGTTGTAGCAAATGTATTGTACTAATGCAACATGTTAATAGGGAAAATTGGGTAGTGGAGGGGGGCAGTGGTGAGCCCAGATGGGGTTTTTCTGTAAAACTAAATTGTTAAAAGTGTTTCTGGTAAGGTCTCAGCAGGAAACAAGGGATATCTCATTAGAAATTAGAAATTGGATATCTAATTAAGAAAGTGATTTCTGTAAAGTAACAGAGCTTGGCTGAGTTGTGTTCTTCAGTGGAATGAAAAATAATTTGTAAGTAATAAACTTGAATATTTAGCCGAGCAAATTTCCTAGATAAATATGAATGTGCATCCTGGTTTCTCTGCGCTGTTTATGGTACAAAATGTAAGGAAAAAGACAAAAGAGGAAAGAACTGTTAAGTAGAATAAGCAAAAAGAAACCATTTTATGATGATTTGGAAAAATTTCAACTACACCTTCTACAAATGAGGCTTCCAGTACAAATTGAAAGACGCATGTATTGAAAAAATGTATATGTAAAATTTCTGTCCTCAGTGACTTCTCTTCATAGTTTTAGCAACTGGGTGTACACATAAAAATGTAAGCAACCATTGTAAGCAGCATATAGATATTCCCTGAGTATATAGGCAAAATATTGAGTACCAACCATATGCCAAGCACCCATAAGAAACACTATCTGCAAATAAAGTATAATTTAGTAAATAAAAGCCAAACTTTATTGAGTCTACTTGGTTACTAGCTATAAATACTTTACTTGAACCAACTCATTTAATTGATTCAGGATGCCAAACAGAGAAAAGAAAATGATGGAAATTCACAGAAAATTCATAGGTTAATAAGAGTTCCAAAGAATAGCAAGGAGAGATAAGAAAGCCTTCTTCAGTGATCAATGCAAAGAAATAGAGGAAAACAATAGAATGGAGAAGACTGGAGATCTCTTCATGAAAATTAGGGATACAAAGGAAACATTTCATGCAAAGATGAACACAGTGAAGGACAGAAATGGTAAGGACCTATCCAAAGCAGAAGATATTAACAAGAAGTGGCAAGAATACACAGAAAAACTATACAAAAAAGATCTTCATGACCCAGATAACCACGATGGTATGATTACTCACCTAGAGCCAGACATCCTGGAATGTGACGTCAAGTGGGCATTAGGAAGCATCACTACAAACAAAGCTAGTGGAGGTAATGGAATTCCAGTTGAGCTATTTCAAATTCTAAAAGATGATGCCATGAAGGTGCCTCACTCAGTATATCAGCAAATCTGGAAAACTCAGCAGTGGCCACAGGACTTTAAAAGGTCAGTTTTCATTCCAGTCCCAAAGAAAGGCAATGCCAAAGAATGTTTAAACTACCACACAATTGCACTCATCTCACACACTAGCAAAATAAAGCTCAAAATTCTCCAAGCCAGGCTTCAATAGTATGTGAACTGTGAACTTCCTGATGTTCAAGCTGGTTTTAGAAAAGGCAGAGGAACCAGAGATCAAATTGCCAACATCTGCTGGATCATTGAAAAAGCAAGAGAGTTCTGGAAAACACCTACTTTTGCTTTATTGACTATGTCAAAACCTTTGACTGTGTGGATCACAACAAACTGTGGGAAATTCTTCAAGAGACTGGAATACCAGACCACCTGACCCACCTTTTGAGAAATCTGTTAAGATGCAACAGTTAGAAGTGAACATGGAACAACAGACTGGTTCCAAATGGGAAAAGGAGTATGTCAAGGTTGTATATTGTCACCCTGCTTATTTAACATATGCAGAGTACATCATCTGAAATGCTGGTCTGGATGAAGCACAAGCTGGAATCAAGATTGCCAGGAGAAATATCAATAACCTCAGTTACACAGTTGACACCACCCTTATGGCAGAAAGTGAAGAACTAACGAGCCTCTTGATGCAAGTGAAAGAGGATAATGAAAAAGTTGGCTTAAAACTCAACATTCAGAAAACTAAGATCATGGCATCTGGTCCCATCACTTCATGGCAAAAAGATGGGGGACCAATGGAAACAATGAGAGACCTTATTTATTTATTTATTTTTTTTGGCTTCCAAAATCACTGCAGGTGGTGGCTGCAGCCATGAAATTAAGACACTTGCTCCCTGGAAGAAATGCTATGACAAACCTAGACAGCATAATAAAGAGCAGAGACATTACTTTACCAACAAAGGTCCATCTAGTCAAAGCTATGGTTTTTCCAGTAGTCATGAATGGATGTGAGAGTTGGACTATAAAGAAAGCTGAGTGCAGAAGAATTGATGCTTTTGAACTGTGGTGTTGGAGAAGACTCGAGCGTCCCTTGGACTGCAAGGAGATCCAACCAATCCATCCTAAAGGAAATCAGTCCTGAATATTCAATGGAAGGACTGACGCTGAAACTGAAATGCCAAATACTTTGGCCACCTGATTCGAAGAGCTGACTCATTTGAAAAGACCCTGATTTGAGGAAAGATTGAAGGCAGGANAACCAATCCATCCTAAAGGAAATCAGTCCTGAATATTCAATGGAAGGACTGACGCTGAAACTGAAATGCCAAATACTTTGGCCACCTGATTCGAAGAGCTGACTCATTTGAAAAGACCCTGATTTGAGGAAAGATTGAAGGCAGGAGGAGAAGGAGATGACAGAGGATGAAATAGCTGGATGATATCACCAACCTGATGGACATGAGTTTGAATAAGCTCTGGGAGTTGGTGACAGACAGGAAAGCCTGGCATGCTGCAGTCCATGGGGTCGCAAAGAGTCAGACACAATTGAACTGAACTGAACTTGCACAGTGGCCAGAATTTTGGTAATAACCAGATTTTTATTCAAGTAAATACATAATGAAAATCTTAGTATGTCATAAATAATAAATATTCATGCATAATATACCTTTTAGTGACATCAAAAATATTACATCATAGTAGATGAATTATTTTTCAAAAGAAAGATATTTGCCAAAGCTTAATGGATACACCCAAAAAACATATGATAGCAAATCACTCAATTCATTTACACACAGCATACAGACCCATGTACCCAGCATCCAACTGGAGAGTTAAAATCATTACTCTCCTTGTTAAACTCCTAGTTAAAACTCCTTGCAAGAGTAGTGGGACCTCCCTGTCATGTCCTCTCAAGGGTAATTATTACCCTCATCTCTGCTGTACACCATACATTAATTTCACCTATTCTTGAACTTTCAAAAATTGGAATGCACTATAATATGTGTTCTTTTTTGTCTGACTTTTTCCACTCAATATTAGCTTGTGAAATTTTGTTCATATGGGGTTATGTGTACTTATAATTCCTTCACTCTCCATGTGGTGTGATATTACAGTGAAAAAACCTCTCAATTTGCCTTTTTTTTTTTACTGTAGATGGACTTTGGGGTTGTTTCCAATTTCACCTTAAAATAATAACTGGACTTTTTGTTTCTTACAACTCAACTCTGGCTCTTCCTTTACTGAGATTCATTCTGACATGCTTAGATTTTTTTTTTAAGTCCAGAAAAACAAAGTTGCAGCTGTGTCCAATCCTTGTTCCTTGTTATCCTAAATCAACCTGTTGATTAATAATGTTGGTTCAGATGCATCACTAATTACTTTCTATTTTGCATATATATATTTTTAAGCACAAAGGGTTTCTTTGATACCTAATTCAATCAAAGCTAATGTTCCAAATGACTTCAGAGAATATATATACTTGATAAAAATATGTACACCAAATAACGTGTTATGTGTAAACTATGGACAGCAATCTTTTTAGCATAATTTCTATCAAAACTGCTTCATGCCTGTCCCTTCAGAACAGGTTGTCTCCCATAAAACCACTGAACATCTTAGGTCTCTCTGCCTTTACCTCGTTCTCTTCTCTTCCTCTCCTCCCTCTCCTTCCTGGTTCCTCCTCCTCACTTCTCTACTTAAGTGGTGTGATTTCTCTGTTTGTAATTGTTTTCCTCTTTTCTTAAATTATTAGTGAAAAACACCAAGAAGTAGACAAAAGCCATTTACAATAATGTTTGCACTGGACTGGCCCAGGAAAACTGGTGACTGGCAGCTTTTGACTCAGATGGGAAAACGAGAAGGGGAAAAGAAAACATACTTGCATTGGTTAAATTAGAGAAAATGAACTCCTATCTTGGTAAAAATCAAACTAAGATCTTCTTTTTAGAAGATAGCCAGGTTCTAGGGGCAACAGGAGCTCACTAACCATCTATAAATTTTATTCTTAACGTGACAGAAGCGTGGAAGCATATAGTGAAATACAAAGCACGGTTCAAACACAATGGGATTGGCGTGCCCTTAGGATTGATGTGGGCTGAGGCACTTAGGGACACAGAACAAGTGGGGTGCAAGGAGGCCTTTGTGCATCTTTTCCCTCACTTTTTACTTAGCATATAAATCAGGGAACCGAGCCCCTCCCTGAAAGCCACTAGCGTTCTTCAAGGGGCCTCAGTGCCTGCAAGGAAGTTCCAAACAAAAGTTACACCTATCAGGGCTATTTAACTCCTGACAACTCGAAAAGCTACTGCTTATGCAGTGAGGACTCCCCTTCTAGTGCTCTCTGTTCCCACAGGTGCCCAGAGAATTTGATCTCCATGCCAAATTTGCACTTCACCTGTGGGTTTCTATTCATTTTGCAAGAATACGTTTTCTTGCACCAAGCTAATTTTTGTTCTTTCCTGTGACATCGGCCAGTGAAATTTCTACTTAAGGATTTAAACGGCTAGAATGCTATGTGTGTAGTCGTGGCCGAGTGGTTAAGGCGATGGACTAGAAATCCATTGGGGTCTCCCCGCGCAGGTTCGAATCCTGCCGACTACGGTGTGTTCTTGATCAGAACCAGCTACAGTGGTACATTTCCAAGCTGGTGTTTTTACTTCGACTCTACCTTGGAAACTTAGAAATCTCTCTGCAGTCAACAGATAGCCTTTTAGCAACTATTTCTGGTATTCTCCAAATTCAGGTCATGGCCTTGCGTGTAGATAGGAATCAGTGCACCAAAAAGGCAGCTACCGAGACAGAGTACCTCTTATTTTTCCTTTTTGTCTTTTATTGTAAAGTTCTCACAGAGCACCATCGCTGCCCGTCCCACTGTGCTCCCAGTTCTGGGAAGTGAGGGAGGACCTGGAATGGACTCAAAGCTAGACATAGATATATTTGGCTCGGACACTGAATCGCACGATGTACAGTCGATAGCAGGAAGCGTAGCTTGCACAGTGAATTAATAAAGACAACGGTGAGCAATTGTATGGAGATTCCTCTAGAGTAGCATACTGTCTTTCCACATTAGTGCTGTAGTGTGCGTCTCTACCTGTCCTGAACCTGGAGACCAAGGTTCGATTCTCCTACACATTGGGCATTGTCTCTCTTCTATTAATAATTAACCATCAAGGACTGGAATTCAGTAAGTAATATGAAGAGAGGATGGCTTCGCCGCAGTTACCAAGTGATCCAGCCAATTTAGTGACAGGTGAAGATTACATTTTTATTTTATGTAAATGAATAATATACAATATAATGAGTATATATGTACTTTAAGACATATATAATTTTAAGAGTGTATGTTTTAAAAAATTATATGTGTGTGTGTGTATACTTTTCTCCCTTTTATATAATACAGACAGAAAAGGAAAATACAGTAATACAAATGCTAACATTTGGGGACTGGAGTAGCCAGGAATTGTCTGTATTCTTGTAACTTTTCTGACAATCTGAAATTATTTCAGAATTAAATTATTTTAAAATAAAAAGTTAAAAAAGACTAATAAAACCATAACTGAAAAATACTTTCATTGACATTTAAAACCTAGATACACAATTTGAACCATAGATATGAAAGAAATAAGTAAATTAATGAATGAGAGTTTAGAACTGATGAAGGAAAGTGATGCAAACTGCTGTAGTGAGCAAGGACATTCATAACACTTGAGAAAAGCTAAATAGAGAGAGCATACCTAAAACAACATTGTTTAATAATGACTACATTTTACGATGTGAAAATAAAATGATGCTATAATTCAAAACAGCAAAAACGTGTGATGGGAAGGTGTGGCCAAATCCAATTGTTCTATGTTCCCTTATAATGTTGAATAAGGTACATTCAAACCATGATACATATTTGGACCATTGTTGAATACCAGACCACCTGACCTGCCTCTTGANAGTACTAAATTTGCTGATGGAAGAGTTGATTTGCAATTGTCTGCCTTGTCTAAATCCACTAAAAGGACCAATAATAAAAGTGATGGATGGTAAAAGAACTGAGGGGGAAAAAAAAGGTAATGCTTGTTTTTGTAATATGAAATCTGCTTAATATATTAAAAATCGATCAGTTTAAATATATTGCAAAATGTAAGAGAAAAAATCATATTAGTAGATGCAAAAAATTTGAAAAAAATTCAATGCCAATCATTAAATTTTTGAACAGTTTAGGAATAGAAAGGAGATTTCTTAATCTCATAATGCATATATACAAAATCCTACATCTAACATCCTAATTGTGGTAAATTTTTTAAAAACTGTATCTTTTTTCCCCCAGTATTTATTTATTTGGCTTTCCAGGTCTTAGTTTCTGCATGCAGGATCTTCAATCTTTGTTGCTGCATGCAGGATCTTTAGTTGCAGTGTGTAGTTCCATGACCCTGGGCCCCCTGCATTGGGAACTCATAGTCTTAGCCACTGGACCACCGGAGAAATCCCTCTGGTAAATATTTGACACTTTCTCCCAGTAAAGGGCCAGGACAAGCATAACCACTATTACCACTGTTATTCAACATCGCATTGGGCATTCTTAGGCCAGGCAACAAGACAAAGAATTAAAATATATTTAGATTGAAAATGAATATCTTGCATCAGTTCTATTCAAGTAGGACTGTCATCATTTGCAGATGATATGAATAAGTGCTTGGAAAATCTCCTAAGATCTACAAATTAGTGGAATTAATAAGTAAAAATAGCAAAATTACTAGATACAAAATCCCATATTCAACTATATATTTTCATGTATACCAGCAACAATGGACAATTTTTGTCACATAATAGCAAGAAAACTATCAATATCCTAATAATTATAATAAATATAATAAATACGTGCAAGGCTATATTAAGAGTTCCAAATCATTGTGCAGAGAATTTTAATAATATCTAAATAAATGAAAAGATATATTCATTGATTGAAAGTCTCAAATTCAATGCATTTGAAATAAAATGCTCAAAGAGGACTTCTGATAGAATTGAAAAACTGTTTCTAAAATATATGTACACATAGAAAGGACCTAGATTAGTCAAGGAAATCTTGCAAAGAAAGAACAAATCCAGAGGACTTTTTACTACCACACACAAGTTTTATTCTGAAGCTATACTGATTAATAAAATGTGCTATTGGTATAAAGATAAAGGGAACAAAATAGATATGCTGATACAAGACCATGTACATTTAACAAAGTGTCACTGCAATTCAAAGGAGAACATGATAGATTTTTCAAAAGGTGATACTGGGTCAACTGGATATACAAAGGAAAACAATGTGGACATTGCCTTCTGTAAACTAGGCCCTAAACTAATATAAGATGGCTTAAAGAACTAAATGTTCAAGGTAAAAATAATAAAATTTACAGAGGAAAACAGGAGACTACTTCATGAACTTTGGGTTGCCAAGGATTTCCTGTTTAAGGGCCACAAAAAGCAATAACCATAAAAGATAATTTTGACTTGTTTAAACTTAAGAACTTTAGCATATCCAAAGACATCACTAATAGTGAGAAAAGGCACAGAATGGGAGATGTTTAGAAATATATCTGAGAAAGATTTATGTCTAGAATATATACAGAACTCCTTAAAATAGATAAGAAAAAAGACAGTAGGTAATAAATCAAATGATGGGAATCTGGGTAATATCTCTTGGGATGATGACAGATAAGCTGGTCACTAACTATGGGAAAAGACTCTGATGCTGGAAGGGATTGAGGGCAGGAGGAGAAGGGGACGACAGAGGATGAGATGGCTGGATGGCATCACCGACTCGATGGACAGGAGTTTGGGTGAACTCCGGGAGTTGGTGATGGAGAGGGAGGCCTGGAGTGCTGCAAGTCATAGGGTCGCAAAGTGGGACACGACTAAGTGACTGAACTGAACTGAACTGAACTGTGGGGTCCACTTTAAGGACAGTGTCAATCAGCTTCCTCTCAGTGCAATACTGGCACCATACTTTTAATTCTCTGGGAAGGGCCTCCATTTTTGACAGAGTTTTCAATTTCAATGTCTGTACAGGGTATAGTAGATTGCCAGTAATTATCTATTTCCATGTCTTCCAGGTGAACTTTCCTGCACTACAAAGGCTAGAAGGTTAAAATTACATGTTCCTAGCTCCTTGGCAGCTAGGTGTGATCTAAGTTTTTTCTCATAGTTGTCTAGGGTGGAAATAAGACTCCTTCTAGTTTGGTTCTTTTGTGCTAGCAAGCATTGTCATGGACACTGGGGTTTTCCTCAGAGGAGTACAAGGTGAGGGGCCTCGTTTGTTTTGCATCTAGAAGCATGGCATACTCCAGAACATGCAGTTCTCAAAATGTGGTCCCCAGACCAACACTACCAGCAGCATTTGGCAACTTGCCTAGAAATGTAAATTGCTTTCTGTGTTTCTCTATTTGTTACCCTTTAATTGTAGGGCCAAATTAACCACCAGAGTTGTTTACTTTCTGCTACCTGAACCACTCCATTATCTAGCTCACACACATCAAGCCGATAATTTCTCCCGCCCTTCAGTTCAGTTCAGTCGCTCAGTCGTGTCCGACTCTTTCCACTCCCATGTAAGCTTAAGTAAGGGGACGACAGAGGATGAGATGGTTGGATGGCATCACCGACTCGATGCACATGAGTTTGAGCAAGCTCCGGGAGTTGGTGATGGATAGGGAAGCCTGGGGGTACTACAGTCCGTGGGGTCGCAAAGGGTNGGGGACGACAGAGGATGAGATGGTTGGATGGCATCACCGACTCGATGCACATGAGTTTGAGCAAGCTCCGGGAGTTGGTGATGGATAGGGAAGCCTGGGGGTACTACAGTCCGTGGGGTCGCAAAGGGTCGGACACGACTGAGCGACTGAACTGAACTGAAGTAAGCCTAGGGCCAGGTATGAAACTAGAGACAGGCCCTATGCCCCAGACTCCTCGGATTGAATTGGGCGTCTTTGAACTCCAGGAAGCCCGAACATCCTGGACTGGAAGACTTAGGTCCTGACTTCCCCCTCGATATGGGCTAGATTTAACGCCAGTGGTGGCGACTGCAGAAGCCCGGAAGAGCCTCGCTGGGTGCCTAGAGCAGGCAGCGCCCGGAAGTGTTATCTGAAGTTTGCTGGTAATGCTAATACTCGCGCGGTAAGGGCTCATTCCAGTGTCCTTGATTCCAGGGGGCCTCCGAGAGGTTAGCTTCCCTTCCTAATTCTCGTTTCACCTCAGCATTTCCAATAAGCTCACCGAGGACAAGTGTTTGTACCTCTGTGCGTGTGTGTGTGTGAATTTTTTTTAGCTTGCCACGTGATTCCTGCCACTCCATCTCTATTCAGCAGATGTAGTCGTGGCCGAGTGGTTAAGGCGATGGACTAGAAATCCATTGGGGTATCCCCGCGCAGGTTCGAATCCTGCCGACTACGAGAGGTTTTTTGTTTTCTTCTTCTTCTTCTCTCTCATTCCCTGAATGCTTGTCCTGCTTGGCCGACCCTGACTCAAAATGCACTCAGCTCTTGTCCTGAGATGACTTAAAAAAAAAAAAAACATTGCCTCCATAGGCAACAAACAAAACTTAAAACTCCCACCTCAGATTTTCTTGTCCACAGAATTATGCCCTTTTTGAAAGAACTCACACAGAAAAGATACCTCACTTTAAAAAGTAAAGGTCTTGAAATGGTGGCTTCCTGCTCCATTTTCGGGGAGTCGAACCTGAGATATTCCATAAGATTCTAGTAAGCATTGTCAAACAGAGAGCAAACCAACACTGCCTTGCTAAATGACTCAGTTCAGGAGTCTGTGATACAGGTGGAACGAGAGGCACTCTTCATCAGTGGTTTGTGCGCTTGTCAATTACCTGCAATACCGGGGCTCCTTTCCCAGACAGACTATTTAAGTCGTCTTTCAGAAATTTGTGACTCTGACAAACTGTTCTTGTTCTTCCGCGCAAATGTTAAGTTTCTTCTTCTTTTCAAGGCAGCTAAATGTAATGAAAAAGAAGGAAACAGAAGAAATCTTTTGATGAGTAACACAGAAGGAAAATAGTAACTTGACAAGGGAGAAACTTGACATGTCCTTAATCATTTGATCATAGTAAGCATTTGGAGTATTAGGACATTTAACATCATGTGCATCTCCAAATGATGAAGTGCAGAGGACACAACCTCACTTTTGTGTTATTCCTGCTAAAAATACATAATCTGAATTTTAACTCTCAGGAAACATCAGACAAAATCAAATGGAGGAGGTGTTGTGGCTCAGCTGGTAAAAGAATCTGCCCGCAATGCAGGAGACTTGGGTTCGATCCCTGAGTTGGGAAGATTCACTGGGTAAGGGAAAGGCTACCGACTCCAGTATTCTTTATACAAGACTGAGCGACTTTCACTTTCTGCAAAATATCAGACCTGATTTATTTTAAATGTCAATGAAATGAAAAACAAAGTAAGATTGAGAAACTCAATCCATATTAAAGGCCTAAAGAGACATGTCAACTGAATGCAATGTATTTTCTTGAAATAGTGTTTGCACAATTTGCAAAGCATTAACAAGGTCTTTAGATTAAACAAGACTTTCAACTTTGATTTTATAATTATTCCATGGTTAGGAAAGAGAAGGTCCCAGTTTTCAGAAAATGCTTAATGAAGTTTTTAAGGGTAAAGGACTGTCTTGTCTAAAATTCATTTGTAATAGTTAAGAAAAAAGTTATACATATGTAAATCTGTCTATATTAGGAAAGAGAAAGTACATTTGATAAATTATTAACATTTGATGAATCTAGGTAAAGGATTTATGAAAATTCTTTGTACTATCCTTTCAATTTGTTCTAATAATATCAAAATAAAATCTTTTAAAAAGGAAAAGAAACAGATAGGACAGTAGTAAAAGTGCACTCATTGGAATTAAAGCCCAAATACAATTTGAACATTAGATGTAACAGGTGATGAGGAAATTATTAAATATAATATTAGACCTAATGAAAGAATAGTATGCAAAATTCTATAGTAAGCAAGGAAATAATATTTTTAATAATGACTGATATTTAAGATATAGGAATAAGATGGAAGTACTACACAGCAGTATTATGCATGGTCAGAGAGTATGAATATAATAAAATCATTTTGGGGTCTAATGATTTTGTGTCAGGTGAAAATGAGAAGTGCATTGAACAGATGAGTATTGCATCAGCTTTTCTGTGACACTGCCATCAAAGTTAAAAATTAAGAAAACACCCATCTAGGGTATAAAAATAAACTTGAAAATGTAATCCACATTTTTATTTTAAAATTATTACCATTGTTATTTAAATGTTATTGTTTAATACAAACTTAGACATAAATAAGCTACAAAGATATATCGTACAACATGGAGAATATAGTCAGTATTTTATGACTATAAATGGGGTATAACCTTTAAAAATTTGGAGTCACTCTACTGTATACCTGTAACATATAGTATTATACAGCAACTATACTTCAATTTAAAAAATTAAATTAAATTAAAAAAACAAAATGTTAGTAGTTAAAATGTTAAAAAGTAATATTGTGCAACAGAGTTATTCAATACATTATTTCTTCAATCACTACTTCACATTTGAAGTAATACATAGATGCCCAATTTCAGCTACATTTGAATATAGTCTGTTTCTTCTTTTCGTTATAGGCCATATATAAAATGTATGTGTATATAACAAGTGGAAATAATCAAATATTCTATTTGCACAAAAACATAAAAGTCTAGGAATAAATCTAACAGAAGATTGCAAGAAATCTATATTAAAAACAACAAGATATTACTGGTGGAAATTAAATGGAGAAAAATACTATGTTTATTTTTCTGTAAGACTGAGTTTTGTTAAAATGTCAACTATTTCCAAATTGATCAACAGATTCTATGAAATCCCAATCAGCTTCCAAATAAGTAGTATATGGAAGTTAACTCAGAGGTTCAAAAACATTTAGAAATGTAGAGCAACTTAAAAAATAAGACAATATTGAAGATAGCAAAACTGGAAAACTTACACAATACATATATCAAGACATACAGTTACTTAGAAATCTACAGTAATTAAAATGGTAAGCTATTGGTTATTACATATAAGTAGATACTTTATAGCAAATTGACCAGGTTGAACTACATTCCCCAGAATTCCTTTTTCTGCGTTTCTGGTTAGATGGACCCCAAAAGATATTCTTGTAGAATATTTGGAGGGAGAAAAGTCAAGGAGAAGCCATTCTGTAACTCATATTCATTCATCTGCGGACTTATCTTGTCACGTGGCAGCAGCTGGGCCTGCAACCGCCCCACTTTCCTCTGGATCCGCCTTCAGGCTCCTCTTTTTCTGAACAAAATGTGTGTGCTTAGCTCCAAATGTAGGGCTCTGGCTTCTGCAGGATACCTGAACCACCAAGGTCAGCGGCAACTAGAGCTGACACAGATTTCAGTCCATTGCTTGGGTCTCCAGTTCATGCTTGTGGCTTCCAGTTTGTTTTAAATCTTCCCCAGTTCTCAAAACCTACTTTCTTATATGTAGGGCGATAGTCGACATGGTTTCTGTTCTTCCTTGTCTACAATTTGAAAAAAAAAAATAACA
>SJYV01033663.1:415809-465473 GCA_006410875.1 Neotragus pygmaeus
TTGGTTAACGATCTTGAACAGGGGAACGCAGATTCTGCGGCCGCTGCTGCGGCCTCTTCAGAATTCTGTGTTCAGCGATGGCCCCTACTGGGTTCTGGAACTGAGAACTGGTTTTTCGCAGCAACCGCACCCTACCCCGCTTCCGTCTTTTCTAGTCCTGGCTGCTCTAATAAGAGAAACATTTCAGCTCAGTTCTTAAATATCAAAGCCAAAGCTACTTTAAGGCCTAGAGGGGAATAAGTAACATAGGACTTTGAATGCTCACTGAGAATTAATAAGATTCTGGTTGTCTGGCACCTACCTTCCGTTTACATCCAGAAGGAAGTACTGGGGCAAAGAGCCAAGAAGATCTAAAAGCCCATGTTCAAGTCCTCCATCCTGCTAGACATCTAACTCTGAAATGCTGATAGGGACATGGCACAGCTGGGGGCTCGTGTGTGCTTCAACTGAATTGGTTGACTAGCCAACTCCAAACTAGTGCCCCTGGAAGCATATAAATTGTGTGGAGAAACACGACAAAAGTGATCACAGACATGATTTGTTAGAGTTTACCAGAGAAACAAATGAATAGGATGTGTGAAGGAGATTTATTCTGAGAAATTGCCTCCTGTGATCATGGAGGCTGGCAAGTCCAAAATCTTCAGAGTGGGCAGCAAGTCCATGACCCAGGAAGAGCTGATGCTACTGGTCTAAGTCTGAAGGCTGATTATCAGCACAATTCCCTCTTAGAAGGGAAGCCAGTATTTCACTGTATTTTTGCAGTTGGATGAGGCCCATTCATATTATGGAGGGCAATCTGCTTTATTGAGTCCACTAATTTAAATATCAATCTCTTTCAAAATATACTCAAAGAACATCACAGAAACACAAATTAATGGTTGACCACATATCTGGACAGTGTGACCCAACAGATTTACACATTAACCATCACAAATATTTACCTACTTGAATGGTTACAATAAAATGTCAAAAGGCAGATAATACCAAGCATTGTTTAGGATGTGAAGCAACTGGACTCTTTCATACTTGGGAGTATAAATTGGTTCAATCACTTACAAAAGTGTTTTGACGTTACATACTAAAGCTTGAACATACACAATTACTGTGACTCTGCAATTCCATCCTTAAGTGTTTCCACCCATCAAAAATCCTTATTTGTATTGACTGAAAAGCATATATAACAATATTCATAGCAGCAGCATTTAGATTAGCCAAAACTGGAAACAATCCAAGTGCCTTTGTAGAAGTGGACTTTAGTGATGCGTTGATATCTGGAGCTGATTTTGAAGAATGGAGATGGTGCACAGATGCTTGTCAGAACAAGAGAGAAGGGATTAAGGGGCTTCAGCGACAGAGGAAGCTCAGAATAAGAGTATCCAAGAGGAATGAGGACATTTCTGTATTTGACACCCTGCTGGCTTCTCTCCTGCTCCATCCCTTCCATCTCCTAGACTTCCTCCTCCCTTACCCCTTTCTCCTTTTTACTTTTCCACATATTCTCTACTCCTACCTGGACCTTATTTCCCCACTTTGTTCTGCATGGAAATCCAAGTGCTGAGTTTCTGAATTCATATTTGTTTCCTGAACTGACTGTAAAATCCCAATAAATGTTTATATCCACATTTAATAAAGTTGACCAAAAAAAAAAAATCAAAAAATGAGCAGATCTAAATAGACATTTCTTTAGAGAAGACATACGAATGGTCAAAAAGCACATGAAAAGATGCTCAACATCCTAATTATCAGAAAAATGCAAGTCAAAAGTATAATGAGGTATCACCTCACGCCAGCGAGAATGACCATCATCAAAAAGTCTATAATCAAAGCTTGCTTGTTGAGGGTGTGGAGAAAAGGGGAACCTTCTACATTGTTGGGAGGAATGTAACTTGGTACAACCACTATGGAGAACAGTATTTTGAGGGTCCTTAAAAAACTAAAAGTAAACTACAATATAATCCAGCAATCCCATTCCTGGGCATATGTCCAGAGAAAACTATAATCCAAAAGGATGCATGCACCTCAGTGTTCATCACAGCACTGTTTACAATAACTAAGGCATGGAAGCAACATAAATGTGCTTCAACAGAGGATTGGATGAAGAAGAGGTGGTATATATATATATATATACAATGGAATACTCAGTCATGAAAAAAATAAGCAATGCCATTTGCAGCAACATGGATGGATACGGAGATTACAATATGTTTCTTACATTTGTGACTCTATTTCTGTTTTTTAAATTAGTTCACTTCTACCTTTTTTTTTAAGGTCCCGCATATAAGCAATATAATATATTTAATCTTACTTCACAATACTACATGATTTAAATTAATTAAAAAAACAGAAACATAGTTACAAATGTAAGAAACAAACTTGTGGTTACCAGATTGCTGGGGTGGGGATGGATAAATTGGGAAATTGAGATTGACATGTATACACTACTATGTAGTACAAGAAACTACTCCATACTCTGTAATGACCTATATGGGAAAAGAATCTTAAAAAGAATGGATAAATGTATATATATATATAACTGAATCACTTTTGCTGTACAGCAGAAACTAACACAACATTGTAAATCAGCTATACTCCAACAAAGATTTTTAAAAGGATGCTGATGTTTCAGATATGCATTTTACAGTGCGTTATTGTGCAAGTCAATCCTGTTTCTTCATCTTTAAAATGGTGCTAATATTATCTACCTGATTGGGTTAAACTGATGATTAAGTGAGATAATCCATGTAATGCCAATTCGGTGCTTGTAGTAAGGTTCAAAAATCGTAGCTGTTAGAGAATATACTATTTTTATAAATCTTGAGTTCCCTAGAACAGATAGCAGCTGTGAAAGCATCTTCACCCTAGAAGAGGATGGAATCTGAGTTTGATGCTGAGGACCCAAGTTGACAATGACCAGTAAATAAGGAAAAGTAAGTCACCTTCCTCAAATCAGGATTAATATTATCTTCACACAGTAGTATATTTAGTGTTGCATTTCATATTGATGTCGATGTTTCAGACACTATAGTCCCTGGAATTGGCAGGTTGTTCGACCTGACTTGAGTGACTGCAGAGCGGTTTCAGTTGATTGTGTCATTGACGTGAGAGTCTTCGGTAACCTTCCTTTTACGGATAAAACCGTAGTCGGCAGGATTCGAACCTGCGCGGGGAAACCCCAATGGATTTCAAGTCCATCGCCTTAACCACTCGGCCACGACTACCTGCTGGAAGTGTATTATTGTTAACGAATTTGAAGGTACAGGGAGTGATATGCCATTTAATCACTAGGCACCAAAGCATAGTGAAAGTTGTTTTGGTGTATAACTGGCGTGGTAACAAAGAATTTCCTAAGCCCATTCGAGACTTCTCACGTTAAGATGAAATAAGTCATCCATGGCAAGTAGAAATTCAGTGGAGGAAGATGGAATTCAAATAATCATTCTGAGACAAGGGATCCGAATTTTCTGTGCCCTAGAACTGAGGGTGACCCTAGTAGTCTCACACCTGCAAGTGCCAGTGGGACTGGAAATGGGTTGGAAGAATTTGGGGAAATCGGAAAGCGTGCAGTCAGTCGCGTTTGCTTTCAGCGTTAAATTCTAAAACAGAAGTAGCTCCGATAACCTTCAACTGCGTTGACCTTTCCCTGTCTTAAGAGAAGTATTTGAAACCCGATTTGAGCCAGAGTGCGGAGAGTGAGAGAATGGGGAAGGTCCAGGAGCTGAAGAAAAAGATGGGAAGATCTTCAGCCCTCATGCTGGGAAAATCTTCAACTCCTCACTCCTTTTCTTCTTCCCTGAGAGGAAAGTCCGTAGCCCAGGAGCCTTAGGGAGAAACTGCTTATATAACAGCTTGAGGACATTCACGGTATAGAAAAACAAACCAAATAATATAAAATAACCCACACGACCATGTGTGTAATGCCAGACTGTATTAATAGGGTTGTGGATTTAGAGACTTAATGAAACCCCGTAGAACTGGATTCTTTTTCCTTTCCTTTTTTTTTTTTTTTAAATGAGGAATTTAGGACTATAGGATTGACTTCTGAGAGTTGAAGTACTTTGCCAAAAGCACCATCAAGTAGATTTAGACAGACTTTCAGATACAAAGGGAAAATGCCTTTCATGGCTGAGGCCCTCAGGCTCTCATAACTAAAGCTCTCCCATATCTTGTCCTTTAGGGCAGGCAAAGAGACAGTTTTTCCTGTGGTGGGTTGAACTGTGTCACCCAATAAGAAATGTTGAAATCCTAACCTGAGGTACCTGTGAATATGACTTTGAGTATAGTCATTGCCAAGAATATCAAGTTAAAATGAGGTCATACTGGATTAAGGCCCTAAATCCAATGATAGAGTCCTTATAAGGAGAGGAAGATTTGAAACACACATAAAAATAGACACACAGGTACAAAGACCATGTGAGAGGGAGGCGCAGATTGGAATAATGCAGTTGCAAACCAAGGAACTACAGGGATTTTCAGGAACCACCAGAAGCTAGGAGAGAGCCATGAAACAGATTCTCCTTTAGACCTTCTAGAACCTCTTTACACACACCTTTAATTTAGATTTCTGGCCTCTGGAACTGGGAAAGAATAAATTGCTGCTGTCTTAAGCCACCCACTTTAATGGTAATTTGTTAAGACAGCCCTGTGAAGCATTGCTCCTTTCTGTTTATGCTTGAAACAAGATCCTTCTTGCCACTTTAGCACTTCCAAATTCCACCAGAGAGCCTCGTACAAATATTGGGTTGGCCAAAATGTTCATTTAGGCTTTTCTGTAAAACTCAAATGAAATATTTGATCCATCTAGTAGTTACTCCCTTTCATATAGTAAACTAATTTTGGAGAAAACTCTCCTAGGGAGGTAATTCAAACTAAAGGAAATCATTTATGTGCAAAGACATATATGATACTTTTAGTTATAACAATAAAATAAACATCTCCAACAATGGGGAGAGGGATGATTATATAACTTGGGTTATATATACCTGGAAGAATATTACCAAACCATTAAAGACAATATTTTGTAAAAAAGTTGTGAATGGCTCAGGGAAAAAGTACAAGATATAATGTTAAATGAAAAGAGTAGGATAAAAAACGTATATGCTATAAGACTTCAATTATGTAAAATTTTTGAGGGTGGGAGAAAATACACTGAAGTGTTGCTAGTGTTGTTTCTTGGTTGTGCGATTGTGGGTTATTGTTTTTCTTTGTTTTTCTAATGTGAAGCAGACATCATTACTCAAGTTTTTAAAATGAAGAAGCAGAAATAGTGATTTTATTACTGGAACAGGAGAAATATAATCTCTAGATACAAGGCTTTCATATTACTCTGTAATCAAACATTTAGCTCAAGTGGTCATTTTCAAAGGGATTATGTTTGCTACAGTGTTGAAACCCAGGGGTTTATCTTTGTTTTCTTACCATGCTAATAAGTTAACAATAAAAATAATTTTAAAAGAAGTAATCTCACAATGATGAAAAGAGCATGAAAGCAAACGACAGATGGTAAGAAACATAGTTTACCTCCCCAAATTTCAGTATCTTGATGCAGTTGAGCTTTAGTTCTTACTTATGTAAGAGTCCATTGTAGACTCTTGAGTCAGCAAAGAAAGGGGAGCCCATTTTTGCCCTTGTGATTCAGGGACCCAGGCTTCTTCTGTCTTAAGGATCTGCTATCTCGGAAGGCTGGAGAAAATCCACACTTCTTTAAAGTATAGGTGTACATGTTACTTTTGCATTCATAATCTGTTTGTTGTGACTAATCACTCAACCACCCTGAGATGCAAACTGTTATGCAGATTGTTGTGCAAATTGAGATGTAGGTATAGATGCTAGCTGGGTAAATTATTCCCATAGATAACTATGGAGGATGGAACATTACCGGGGTCCAGCCCCGGTTGGACCCAGGATATCCTCAGGGGCACAGCATCAGTGACCTAGACAAATAATTTATTTAGAGATATAGAAAGAGATAAAGAAGGAATATAGCAGCTAGGAAAATATAGGAGAGAAAGAGGCTGATATTCCTTGGTTTACGCAGAAAGCCAATAACGCCTCAGACAAGAGACTGGCTCTGTTCACGTAAGCCACAGGGGCCCACTTGAATAGTGGAGGGTGCCCCACCTTGGATTCCCTCTTGTGTGGGTCTTAGAAGCCCAGGCAGATAGGTGAACTCAGAGGGCCTCTACGTCCCAAGGAGTCAGCCTGAAAAGAAGATAAAGAAAGAAATAAAGAAAGACACAGGGAGACCAAGCTTCAGTAAGCAAGGCCCAAACTTTATTTTCCAGGAAAGCTTATATTCCTTGAGTTGTACATTGAAAATAACGGAAGATGCGTAGTCATGCAGGGTCAGCAGTCCTGACCCTTATTGAGACCAGGCGTTCTCCCTGCATTCCTTCTGATATACAAAGATCTTGGGTGATTTACATCATCTTCTGGCCAGGGGGCCTGCTAACATCTTATGACCCTTTCTGATAATGATTAGTCAGCCAGAAAACTCATTTTCTCCAAAGGTGATTTTTCTAAGTCAGGCGCCACCCTCAGAAAGCACTAGATAAGGTTGCATTCCTATAGAGTAAAGGTGAAGTGGGCAATAGCATGGGAGGAATTTATTAACTCAAGGTCTAGTGTGGTTAAATCAAAGGACACTGTTCACAAGCTTTAGAGAAAGGTGGTCGGGGATAGCCCCCCATTAACGTCAGAGGTGTTGGTGACAGGCATGATATAGTAAAACAGACAGATTCTGGTTTGCGGGTAGATGCTCGAGAGGGTTCAGGGGGGTCCCTCGAGGCCTGATCTCACCTTTGCCTGTCAGGTCTCTTCCTCATGACCTTTGCCATGGGTAGGATCTCCCGTGCTGGCTCCCTGCAGAACATGGATTGAGGTGAACATTACAATTACCAGCAACATTTGGGGAGGCCGAAAAGAATTCAATAAATAGTAACTGAGTTAGTAGAGTGAATAAAGCTGAAACCTTACTGTCTGCAAGGTGTAAAGCTACCAATTATAGAGTTACTAACATCTGTAAAGGATATTTCAGATCCTTGGAAAAGCTAATAGGAATTGGGAAAGAAAAAAAACCCACACAAGATTAAAGGAAATTACTCTGAGAAAACTGTCATGGAAAGACCAAACCACAGAGGACATATCAGGCATCCTGATTGCAATGGTCTGTCATATAAAATCACTCTGAAATGGGTCCATCTACTGGTGTATCAGGTTCATAATACCAGTTAGGTTTTGCAGGTTGCCTCTTAAATAGGATTGGACTGCTAAGGGTCCACCAGAATTCTGAGGAAAGATATGTACCAAAGCAAATAAATAGAAGAAAGAGCCTGATGGAACTAGATACTAGTAAATAACAGAAGGGGGAAAAAAACTATTATTAATTTTCTCAGAGAAATAAGAGAACATTTTCTACCTATGGGACAATAATAGGATGCTGTTATTTTTGAAAAAGCATCAAGAGAACAAGAACTCAATTTTTAAAAACTGTGATGATAGGAAAAAGTTTGATGGAAGAGTTGGAAGATAAAGTTGGAAAATTTTCTCATAAATAGGAAGAGAAAAGAAAGATGGAAAATAGGAAAATGGTAGCTAAATTAAAAGCTCATTCTAGAAAGTCCAACTATGTCTATGTCTGATTGAAAGTGTTCCAGGACAAGACAACAAAGAAAATAAAGGGTAACAATTACTTATAAATGCCCCCCCCCAAATTCACCAGACCTAAGAGTTCCACATATTGCTTCACACAGTGAACAAAAAAGACCAAGAATCTACCCAAGTGTCTACATTATTTAAGAATGGCATTTAACTTCATCACCACAGCAATATCTAGAAGACAAAGGAGTCATGCTCACCAAGTTCTAAAATAAAGTGATTTCCACTCGGGAAATCTCTACCTGACTAAACTAAATCATTTGTGAAGTTAGTAAATATCTTTTCAAAAACGCATTATAGTTGGTGGTGGGAAGGGATAACCAGGAAACAGAGACCTCATGAGAACTTAAATCTAGGTGTCTCGAATGGGAAATCAGAACCCAGGGGTGGAATCACCTTCTGGCAGCAGGCATGTCTGGCAGGATCTGGAGATATGGAGGAGAGACAACTGCTACTGCCAGGAGATGTTAAATGAGGCAGAGGGGGCAGTTACAGTGCGGCCTCTTCAACTTGGAAGTATTTCTTCCGTATTTCAGACATCTTTATGCAACTCAAACTGTCTTGGCTGAATGCCCATACTTCTCCTGGGCTTTTGTTGGGAAGGTTCAAATCCGCATAGCTACAATTATTTACTTTTAGTAAAGACGTTTGTTTTAGTAAAGACATCTTTAGTAAAGAGGTTTCTCCTCAACCCTTTGGGTTGACAGTCTGGATTCTTCCATCTCCTGCTGTTGCCTTCCTCTATGGCAATAAACAGTCCTGTCACATCTCCTGCTTGACATCAGGAAAACTTCACTGCCCATGAAAGAGTTGGTCCCAGCTTTGGAACTGTGGTGCTGGAGAAGAATCTTAGAGTCCCTTGGACCTCAAAAAGATCAAACCAGTAAATCCTGAAGGAAATCAACACTATTCATTGGAAGGACTGATGCTGAAGCTGAAACTCCAATACTTTGGCCACATGATGCAAAGAGCTAACTCATTGGAAAAGAACCTGACGCTGGGAGAGATTGAGAGCAAGAGGAGAAGGGGGCGACAAAGGGTGAGGTGGTTGGATGGCATCACCGACTCAGTGGACATGAGTTTGAGCGAACTTCGGGACAGGGCTTTAGTGAAGGACAGGGAAGCCTGGTGTGCTGCAGTCCATGGGGTCGCTAACAGTCGGACAGTGAATAGCTTTCTCAGTGAGAACCAAGTTACAAAACCCTGTTTTGAAAACATTCAAAGTGCTTTACCCTTGGTCTCCACGAGGTGGAAGCGTTCCGAGAAACAGAAGTCATCTCTTGGCATCCCACCCTCTCCGCGCCCCGGTCCGCCCCTGCCACAGCGCCAGAACTGGTTGGTACATCAAGTCATTCACAATTAATGTATCACGAAATTCAACTTCCAAGAACGTCCCTTACGTTCGAAGTCGAGAACTCGGCACAAACACTCGGGATGCAGCGAGCCCCGCGGTTCCTCCGACAACGCCAGCAGGGAGCGCGGCTCTGCAAACACCGTATCGGAGCGCCGGTCACTGCATTTGGGCAGCCTGGCTGACTGTGGTCGCGTGGAGAGCCGCCCCGCGAGCTGAGAAAAGGCAGAGAGGAGCGCGAGAAAGCACGGACCTACCACTTCTATCCCGAGAAACTGATTTGCTCTTAAGAGTTTTGCACTAGGAGCTCTGGTGCGCGCAAGAAAAGGGGTCTTGTGTAGGCAGATAAAAAAACAAGGATGAGGATGCAAATTTCGGCTTTTCAGAGGACGTGTTATGGCAGAACTGAAAGTATATGGTATCAGGAAGGAGTGCTAACAACCTTGCCAGTCGTGGGGTTCCATGGTGTAATGGTTAGCACTCTGGACTCTGAATCCAGCGATCCGAGTTCAAATCTCGGTGGAACCTAAATGCTTTTACTTTCTGACTATTTACTTATCCTTCCAGTTTTCCTTTTAGAGAGGGTTGGCAGGGAATCTGCAATTCACATTTTGCCTTTNTCCATGGTGTAATGGTTAGCACTCTGGACTCTGAATCCAGCGATCCGAGTTCAAATCTCGGTGGAACCTAAATGCTTTTACTTTCTGACTATTTACTTATCCTTCCAGTTTTCCTTTTAGAGAGGGTTGGCAGGGAATCTGCAATTCACATTTTGCCTTTTCTTTACAAACTTTAGTACATCATTTTGGAGTGTTTCTACCTTGTGAAAGTTTAAAATGGCCGTTTTAAAGTATACATTCTGTTTTAAATTGTCTTGATATCAAATAGGAAGAATTTTAAAGTACAACTTTAAATACTCAAAGACAAAAGTAAAACTAGTTTTTAAATTTGTTTTTAAAATATTCTAGAAGTAAAGAATTAAGATGCAATCACATCCTTGTTATTCCTCATCATATTCTAAAGAAAATGTTATAAATGCTTGCTGGGAATGTAGATGATGTTCTTTCTACTGCTATTAGCTAAAGAATGCTCTTGTTATATTAATTTTATATTAACTAATATTAATATTACATAAAATACACACAAATTATGCTGTTTTCCCACATTATTAATTATTGAAGCCCTTGAAATAATGAAAATCCACCCACACTTTAATTGATTTATAGCATTTCAACATATAAAGCATATTAAGGAGATTTTTCACTCTATGTTAATAGCTGAAATTCTTATTCTCATTTTAGTTATCTATTTTTTGTTCTTAGCTGAATTTTCAATTACCAATAGATGTTAGTGATCAATCTGGAAAAGCAAACTGCTAAAATAAAGGGGGAAAAGCTACTAACCATACCTTTTCTTTCTTTNTGTTAATAGCTGAAATTCTTATTCTCATTTTAGTTATCTATTTTTTGTTCTTAGCTGAATTTTCAATTACCAATAGATGTTAGTGATCAATCTGGAAAAGCAAACTGCTAAAATAAAGGGGGAAAAGCTACTAACCATACCTTTTCTTTCTTTGTTATGTTCTTATGTTTGCTGATACTTCAGCCTAACAGATAAACTGCTTTTATGAAGACACCAACTGCCTGATTGTAATTTGAAATCTTAACTCCTTAGAAGTTTAGGGAAAGGGCATATTTTCTTGTCTACCAAAGATACAGTTTATGCGAAGTCCTGCATGAACGCCATTATCAGAGACTGCTTCCTGGTCGATGTATATCCCTGGGGCCTCAAAACCCTTCGTTATAGGTACGCATTTTCTCACCTTCCCTGAGTTCATTTACTTATAAAGCCATGAAAAATTGATAGGTACAACGGACCTCAGTTGGCACTGATTCCTATACTAAGGATGTCCACAATGCTATTTTTAAATCTAGGACTCCATAATAAAAACATTTACTAATTCAATTCCAATACTTGATTTCAAAAAACGGAGAAACAACCTAACAATATCAACAACCGCTATAGGCAGTGGAGTCCTCAGGGAGCCACCTTCTACTTCTGTTGGCACAGTGGAACCAGCATGGTAGGATGGGAAACGGAGATGCTCTGGCACTGGGTTCTTAACTCTGTGAATGTTTAACTGTGTAATTTTCAAGATGTAAAACTACTCTGTACCTCAATCTCTTTGCTGCTGTGAAGTCACTTCAGTTGTATCCGACTCTGTGCGACCCCATGGATGGCAGCCCACCAGGCTACCCCGTCCTTGGGATTCTCCAGGCAAGAACACTGGAGTGGCTTGCCATTTCCTCCTCCAATGCATGAAAGTGAAAAGTGAAAGTGAAGTCACTCAGTCGTGTCCGACCTTCAGCCGACTGCAGCCTTCCAGGCTCCTCCGTCGATGGGATTTTCCAGGCAAGAGTACTGGAGTGGGGTNATCAGCCCTGGGATTTCTTTGGAGGGAATGAGGCTGAAGCTGAAACTCCAGTACTTTGGCCACCTCATGCGAAGAGTTGACTCATTGGAAAAGACTCTGATGCTGGGAGGGATTGGGGTCAGGAGGAGAAGGGGACGACCGAGGATGAGATGGCTGGATGGCATCACTGACTCGATGGACCTGAATCTGAGTGAACTCCGGGAGTTGGTGATGGACAGAGAGACCTGGCGTGCTGCAATTCATGGGGTCACAAAGAGTCAGACACGACTGAGCGACTGAACTGAACTGATATCTAGAAAAGATTAACTAAGCCATGCCTGACAAGTGGACGAAATGTGGTCAGGAAAAGCAAATTCACATCGCTCACAGATTCAGGACATTTCTCATGTGTTTTTCCTTTGGCAATCTGGAAAATGATTAACCATGTTCTTTAAGAGATTGCCAAATCTGTTTAAAAACTTCATATCCTGCTTGTTTCTGGAGGAATATTTGGGGGGAGGGGGTAAGACTTCTATCCTGAGGGTTCCTAGAACGCTTTTTAAAAATTACATCTTTTTGTTATGAAGAGCAAAAGTGGCCGCGAGCTTCCCTCATTCGGAGAGGGACCTCTGGAACGTTCTCGCCTCCTTTACTAAAGAGCAGAGAGGTGAAATTTTTCTGAGCGACTAGGAGACAGTCCCGGGATTCTCCTTTTCAGCCGGTATTCCCCCTCAAGCAACGTATCGAATAGTCCTTTGGGTCAGGGGAAGGGCAACCCAGGGTACACTCATCAAAGTCAGTCCCTAGTTATTGTCCGATGGTTTCGATGACTTCATTCCGGGTCCTTCTCCCACTAGCATTTCCAACTCTGAGGCTGCCCTAGGGATGCCGCTCACCTCCGGCCCTCCTTTTTCACAGCTCCCAAAACTTGGACTCGAACCGACACGTCCTCAAAGACGTGGGGCTGGAGAAGAATGAATAAAGAAACTTCGTCAGATCTACCTATATCACCTCTAGTCTCTAGGTTGCCGGAAGTCCCGCTGTGGCGCTAAGAGAAAGATATGCGCAGCTCGGTCCTGGGAGGAGGCGAGCGCGGGGAGAGCACCCGGGGCCCGGAGGAGGGGATGGAGCGGGGGGCTGGCGGGGGAGGAGGGCTGCGGGTGTGAACGCAGAGGCTCTCAATACCCAGGCTCCTAGGCTCTAGGGCTACAAGGACAGAATTTCTCACTCAGCTCAAACTACCTCTTGTCTAACACGTCCTTTCTGCTTTGCGTTTTTGCTGACAGTCGGTTCAGAGTTCGCGTTTTGTCTTGTAATTTTCAGAGTAAATTATTTTCATTTCTGATATTATGTGGAGTTGAGAGGTTGAGGACCGGGAGAAGCTCCTTTCCCGCATTCTTTGCTACTCACTAGTGTATGAGAGTGCTTGAGTGCTTCAAGCTCCTGGCTCAGGTTCTAGTCTCCCCTTGGAAGAGCGGGTCATATTTTTGTCTATCATGTTGCACTGTCCTCCCTGGTAGGGATGACCTGGGATTTCTTCTCTTCCTTCCACAACTCCCCGATTTCTCATGTCACAACTACCCTCCTGCACCTCGTCAACAAACCCTGGCCTCTCCCGCATTCAGTGACCTCCACTGTTCGCATCCCTTTCTGTCCTCGAAGAGGACGCTTATTGACCGACGTTGACTGAAGGAGCCACTGCAACTGGACCATACAGTCTCACAGAAAAGTGGCAGCGAAGAAAGAGCCGTCTTTTGCGTCTCAACCCAAAGAGTCATCAAAGAAAATTCCCGAGTTAGAAAACCTGAGATCTTCCCAAAGCTTCCTGGACTGTTTTAAAAACTGTAGCCTTTTCCTTCGAGAGAGAGGGCAACAATGCGATCGCGTTGCTCCACGAGCCCAGTGACAAAACAAACGAATTCTTCTTTTTCAGAAAGAATACAAGAAGGGCCCCTGGATCGAGAGAGAGAGAACTCCAGATGTGAGCTAGAGGAAAGAGAGTAGTGGGGCCCCGCCATGGATTTAAAATATATCCCAACGCCAATTTGCTGGAAATTCCTCATATTCCATTTTTGCAAAGCCAACGGTCTCGAGCTTGGGCTTGGAGAGACCAGATGAAATAAGATGTTTTTTGAGTCTTGAACAAACTATTCCTTACTTCATGAAANAAAATATATCCCAACGCCAATTTGCTGGAAATTCCTCATATTCCATTTTTGCAAAGCCAACGGTCTCGAGCTTGGGCTTGGAGAGACCAGATGAAATAAGATGTTTTTTGAGTCTTGAACAAACTATTCCTTACTTCATGAAAACGAATGACAGCAGTCACGGAAAGGTTCAGAAATTCCCCCATGTTGGGCATTGATGTCCCTTACATTGTCTTATTTTTATGTTTCTTGAACTTCCGCAGTGACTGAAACAGAATAGTCTCCACAAATTATATTTCCTGATAACCAAATAAATCACCAACAGTGTTTGGGATCCAGCCAATCACCAATAAGCATCGGGCTCTGTGGCGCAATGGATAGCGCATTGGACTTCTAGCGCAGCAGTGAGACATTCAAAGGTTGCGGGTTCGAATCCCGCCAGAGTCGCGAGTGTTTTTGTCACCCAGCGGATAACCTTGGCACTTACTGGTCCATTCTTCTATGAATTGGACGCAGTCTGTGAATTCCAGGTGCCTACATTTCTCACTGCAGTTGATTCCTACTTTCTATAGCTTGCATTTGAAGAGCTCCTTTATAAGCACTCCCACACATGTCAACAGTGATTTGATGACCAAGTTTTATATCCCTACCCATCTTTTGTGTGTGTATATACACGATAGCAGGAGAAAAAGAAGAATCATAAAGCCAGATATCACGGAGAATTGTTGGGGGCTTAAATAATACTTGAAATCTTATGGGAGGCAAAGTAGATTTTGTCACTCTCAAAGTTGAAAGTGTCCTTCTATAAGTAGAGCTGTTGCTAGAGTCCAGGACTTCTGAATAAGAATTTTTAAGCGACTAAAAATGGATCAAAGGATAGAAAGGTTATACTGATGTTAATGAGAATGCAGTAATAAGGCAGAAGTAGAAATAGACATGTGCCTGGATCATTCCTGGCGTCCAAAGATAAATAGTCACAGAGGGGGCATTCATAAGGAATGTGATCTGTCACAATGAGAAAAACAATTGCTTGAATGCTTTGCTCAGTTTGTGAGAGTGGGTTCTAATAATGCCTATGTTTTAAGCCATAACTATCTTATGTCACTTCTGTCACTTAATTCCTTTGGAAATCAAAATTATATGTAAAAGTAACTGATTCACAGAAGAGGCTGGTGATCATTTCCTGGGAGAAAAATGTAAGTTAAATGGATGTGAATTCAGCTGAGGAAGTTATATGGTCCTGGCTTCCACACCTGGATGGCAACACAATGTCTGCACTTGCTGTGGCAGAAAACTGGGAAAAGAACAGAATGCTAGGAATCGCTTGGAGAAGAGTAGCACCATGTAGAATTTAGAGGGAAATTGAGAAAGGGCAAATGATGGGTCCTGCAGGAGTTCAGTCGGCATCTCCTCAGTTTAGACAAGGTCAGTTGCCCTGGGCTCTGGAATCTTGGGCTAGTTTCATCACAACATCTTATCACTTGGAGAGAAATTGTTTCTTTTTCCTTAACATGCTTAAAGTATTAGTATACTCTATTTGCAGAATCCCACTTAAAACCTTACCTTCTCACTGGTAACAGTGTTTTGTTTCTAATAATTTTTACTTCAGAGCAATATGAATTAACTGAAAATTAAATAGGCTAAAATTATGTATTTGAAAGCTAAGGGGTGAATATGGCTAACTCTCAGTACCTGGTCACAAAGAAGGAGACTAAAACTGGCTCTGGTCTTGGATGTGAACAAAATCTTTGATGAAGAATCGTAAGTTCAGACCCTAATTACTGAAAAATTAATAATAATCCAGAATACCAAGGGAATATAAGATCTGCACAGACTTAAGGACAGTATCAAAAATGTCTAAACAAGTGTCACTAAAACTTGCTTGACAAAGAAGGAGATTTTTTGGGAGAATAGAGAAAGGAAGAAATTAATCTTTGAGAACAAGAACTAAAGAGGAGGGAAATGGTTTTGCCTAAAAAACATTTAATAAAAAAAATTTTAATGGCTTTGCCCAATTCTCCATCTGGAATAATCAATTATCACTGACCAAAAAACAAAACAAAACACCTATGGAGGTAACAAAAAAGTGGTTATCTTTGGTTCTATTTTCTGGTCCATCCTCAATAAACCAAATGGTCAAGACACTACCAAAAAAAAAAAAAGTTTCCTATATAAAGTGAAATGACCATTTCAATTTTCTTTTAAAAACAAATGAACAATATAGACAATACTGTATTTCAACCATCAGATTTGCTAAGACTNAGCCTGGTAGGCTGCTGTCTATGGGGTTGCACAGAGTGGGACACAACTGAAGTGACTTAGCAGCAGCCAGTTCTTCCTGGAGATGAAATTGCTAATGAGATTTAGTTATTTATAGGACAATTCAGCCTTCAAGTTCAGGGCCTGGATAGCTCAGTCAGTAGGGCATCAGACTTTTAATGTGAGGGTCCAGGGTTCAAGTCCCTGTTCAGGTGCTAGCTTGCCTTTTTAAGGCAACACACATTGAGGTTTATGTAATATATTTACATGACTCAGAAAAACATGATATAGAAGAAAATAATAAAGACATAGGGTAAAATGTTAAGGAGATACACATTGAGGTTTATGTTTACATGACTCAGAAAAATATGATATAGAAGAAAATAATAAAGACATAGGGTAAAATGTTAAGGAAAGGTGAATCTGGATATAGAGTGTTCCTAATAAAATTTTTATTTTTGTAACCTCTCTTATGTTTGAAATTATTTCCAAATAAAACAGTTCAAAAGTATATTAGTAAATGTAGAATCACCAGACTTTGAAATTTTAGACATATTTTAGTAAGCTGTATATGTCTGAATTTCAAAACATCCAAGTATAAACAAAACCAGCACATTGTACAATACATATTTAGGTGTACTGTAGAACTTATGTTAGTTAGCATCTAATAACTTCATCAGGCTTTTTTGTTTTTAACCAACATTACAGGTTTTCCTTTTTACATACAAAAATTAAAGTACTTTGGCCAATTAGAGCTATGGAAGGTATCTGTGCAAATGTCCATAATTTTACATGAATTGAAATTATACCATCCCCACTGCACACTTTGGCACTCTTGTGGTGACTACCTGATTTGGAGGAATAAACACTAAGTTACTTTTGTTGTTGCTGCCTAATGTGTAGTAACAATATGATCTGTTAGATCACTAGTGGGTTTTTTTTTTTAATGCTTTACAAATAGCTTACATTTTATATTAAATACAATAAACTTTAAATATGTTAGTAACATTGTCAGAGTAACTAACCAGAGAAAAAAGGCCAGCTGCTCCAAAACTCTGAGGCATATTGAAATTACATGGTGAGAATTTTAAATACCTACTGAAGCCTGGCTACCACCTCTGGATATTCTAATTTAATTAGTATGGGTTGCCACCCCTCCGTCAGGAATTTTCACTTTGCCGACATTGGTCTGTATGGTCAAAGTTATGGTTTTTTACAGTAGTCAAGTAGGGATGTGAAAGTTGGACCATAAAAAATGGCAGAGCACCGAAGAACTGATGCTTTCCAGTTGCGGTGTTGCAGAAGACTCTTGAGAGTGCCTTGGACTGCAAGGAGATCCAATCGATCCCATCCTAAAGGAAATCAACCCTGAATATGCATTGGAAGGACTGATGCTGAAGCTAAAGCTCCAATATTTTGGCCACCTGATGCGAAGAGCAATCTCATTGGAAAAGACCCTGAAGCTGGGAAAGATTGAAGAGAAAAGGAGAAGAGAGCAGCAGAAGACGAGATGGTTAAATGCCTTCACCGAGTCAATGGACAAGAGTTTGAGCAACTTCTGGGAGATGGTGAAGGACAGGGATGCCTAGCGTGCAGCAGTCCGTGAGGTCGCGAAGAGTCGGACATGGCTTAGCGACTGAACAACAAAGTTATTCTAATGTGTACCAAAAATTGGGAACCATTGAGACTTTTCTAAGGGCGGTTCCTGTACAAGCAACATCTCCATCACCTCAGTTGACAAATGAAAATTCAGACTGCAAGATCTTGGAATATTTCGAGTCAAATGGGCACACTTTGAACCCCCGCGCTGTATCTGACCTCTCAGACGGAAGGCAGCCGTCTGAAGGTTTCCATCAGAAGGCAGTTGCTTGCTCGGTGAATACACTAATAAGTCAACACAGGAGAATTCAACTTAGAGGAACAAAACCAGAAGCAGAAAGATCTCCTTTCTGTTTACAGATTTAGCCGAAAAAGCATAGGTGCAATCNATCAGAAGGCAGTTGCTTGCTCGGTGAATACACTAATAAGTCAACACAGGAGAATTCAACTTAGAGGAACAAAACCAGAAGCAGAAAGATCTCCTTTCTGTTTACAGATTTAGCCGAAAAAGCATAGGTGCAATCTCCCCGTCGGGGAATCGAACCCCGGTCTCCCGCGTGACAGGCGGGGATACTCACCACTATACTAACGAGGAAGACCTGACAGTACGTCTCAAAAGAATGTCAGTTAAAGAGACATTCAGACGTTGTGCCCTGACTTTCTGGGCAGTGAGTTCCTGGGAGTATCACGGATCTTTAACGATAAGAATATAGTAAGAATCTTTACAATAATAGTCCATCAAAAGGGATTCCTCATGTTATCTAAATCTAAAAATGACAGCCTCACAACCAATTGCTATAAATAGTTTTATCATTAATAGCAAAGAAATGTTCATTAATAACAAGGAAGGTATTAAACTTAAAAAAACAAACAAACCAAAACCCTCCCTCCGTTCAAAACGAATTCTTTTCAAGTTTATTCATTGTCTTAGATTCACCCCAAGGAATCACTTTCCCTGGAACTTTCTCTCATGTTAGTGTATTACTTTCTCTGTGTTCGGAAGACTAGGACATCGGAATTAAGATATTGGCAGGGCCATTCTCTCTCTGAAGGCTTGCTGAAGGACTCCTTTCTTGCTTCTTCCTAGCTTCTGGTGGATCCCAAAAAATCTTTTATATTTTTTGGCTGTGGCTGTATGAGTCCAGTCTTTGCCTCTGTCTACATATGACTTTCTTCTTTCTGTCTGCCTCCTAGTGTTCTTTCTTATAAGGATAGGGTAAACCAGTGGTAGGGTTTAGGCTCCATCCTAATCCAGTATGAATGACCTCATCTTAATGTAACTACATCTGCAAAAACCTGTTTCCAAGCAAGATCACATTCAGAAGTTCTAGGTAGACACAAATTCCTGCCTACAGTATTTAAACCACTAAAATTAAGGATGAAAGATGAGGTGTTATGTGCAGAAATATAGTTAACTGCATCAAAGTATACATTAAAAGGTGTAAAAGTACTGATTAAAATTGCTTATGGGTGAGACGGAAGGGAGGTTTTTGGTGTTCAGTCTAAAGAAATAAGAGAATCTCTAGACAAAGACAGGCATCAGGCACCTCAAAGGCAGTATTCGTGGTTCGGGTTCTTTGTTGGGTGAGAGTTTCCCGGTTTATAGATTGTTGTCTTCTCACTGTTGTTTCACATGGCAGAAGAATTCCCTGGGGACTCCTTTGAAAGGGCACTATTTCTATTTGTGAGACATTAACTCATAACCCAATCAGTTCTCAAAGGTCCCACCTCCTAATACCATCACATTCGCTGCTGCTGCTAAATCGCTTTAGTCATGTCCATAGACAGCAGCCCACCATTCTGCAGGCAAGAACACTGGAGTGGGTTGCCATTTCCCTCTCCAATGCATGAAGGTGAAAAGAGAAAGTGAAGTCGCTCAGCCATGTCTGACTCTTAGCGACCCCATGGATTATAGCCCACCAGACTCCTCCATCCATGGGATTTTCCAGGCAAGAGTATTGGAGTGGGGTGCCATCACATCGAGTCCTCCCAAATTGTTCCCTTCCACTCACAGATTAATGAATCATTTTAAAGGAACTTTTAAATGGCTTACTTCTAAATCTGTCACTAGTTTATTACTTTTAAATGATGCCCTTTTTTGATGATTCTTAGAAACTTGGGGAAGTGTTTTTGTTAATATTAGAAAAGGAAAATTAATGAAAAACTAAACGGTAAACTATTTTAAGGCAGTGACTTTGCTTGATTTGGCTGTTAAGTCTTCCTGACTTTCAGAGGCATTCTTAAATGGGCTGTTATCTAAATAGTTTTTAAGTAAATGCTGAAAACAAGACAAGGCATTAGCACCTGAACAGGGACTTGATCCCTGGACCCTCAGATTAAAAGTCTGATGCTCTACCAACTGAGCTATCCAGGCCCTCCATGAGACTACCTAACTCATGTAAAATAAGAACATCAGAGGGCTTCTAGTAATAGTCATAGTTTCTGAAATTACTTGGATCTTCCAGGGGGCTTTGATTCTGTTTCACCAATGACTTCAGTAAGTGGGAAGAACTTCAGGAAAATCAAAGATTGGGTAAGGAATGAAGATTGTGATACAAGGAGGAGGGTCATTCCCCATTGTTTCCTCCACTGTTTTCTTTCAGAGTTGGGGTTTCCTGGAATTTTCATGCCAGAGCAAGAAACAAACTTGACACCCACTTTGAAGTGGTGGTTCCATCCAGGAAAGGAACTCCCAGAAAACTCACTTATTCAAAATATTCATACATCTCACTTTCAGCACGTGCACCTTTCCTCATCTTTCCTTCACATGCTTTTTCTTCACTCTCCCCAGTCTCCTTTCCCTCCTTCCCTGCATCTTTCCAACCTCCCATTTGCCAATTTGGAAAGTCCACATTTGTCCTCTCCTATTCTACTTTTCAACTCTACGTTTTATCTTGAGCTCTATTCTACTTATAAAGACAGGAAGGATTAGGCAGCTGAAACTGTATCCCCTGCTTCTATAAGAGCAGGTCTTCATTTGTTCATGAGACTATTAGGAAAGTGGGATTCAGCAGCTTGCAGCTCTAAAACCAATATCCTATAGGTAAAATTGGTGGAAAGGAAGGCTTGCTTTATTCTGTAGGCCGGCAACCCAGGGCGGACTCGTGTCCAAAGGCCAACTTCCCCCACTGACAATCAGTGGGCAAGAGCTTTTAAAGTGACATTTCAGGGATGGATAGGTGGCGGGATGGGGCTATATGCAGAAGCAGCACTGTCAGCTCTGACAGTCATCTTGAACTCGGCTATTCAGTGATTTGACCAGCATCATCTTTATTGTTTTGAGTACAGTCGATCTTTACTGCCAAGGTCAATTTGTTCCCATTTCTTTGAGGCCAGTTCTCAGAATTGTGGCAGCTTCTGTCATCGGTACAGTCTGGTCAACATGCAGTTAACTTCTACCTGGTGGGGGTTTCAGTACCTACAAGACAGCTCAAAGGATATGACTCCGGTTCTTCACTTTGTTTAATTGCTAAATTTTTATTATTTTGTCCTGTTTGACTGCTTTCCTTTGTTTCTGCATTTTCTCACTTCACTCGATTAAATTTATTGTTTGGCTAAAGTTTCTCTACAGACAAAATGCAAGCGGGGAAGAAGGGGAAGGACCATATTGTTCTGCTCTGTTTCAAGACTGGTAAGCATGTCTGTATAAGCAAAAAAGTAGTGGTAGCGTCACTGCATGTAGACGATAATTAAGATGTGCATTGTTTCCCAATATATTGTGAGCTTTAAAATGACGTATTTGATTGAGGCCAATTTTCATCAAGATCAAAGAAAACAAGAAAGGCAAACCAATTGTGTCACCGTCATGAGTATTTTAATTTAGTTGCCTCTGCATAGTGTTCTTGTGGAAATCTTGGAATTTGAGGAAGAGAATAACGAATGTTGGTCTAGTGCTTGTGGAAGGAAAAAAAGAACATTAGCAGATGATGGTTTCGATCCATCGACCTCTGGGTTATAGGCCCAGCACTCTTCCGCTGCACCACTCTGCTTTTTGGACCCTAAGGTTTTCTTGCATCTTATTAATTTGCATAAAGATTGGTAGCCACTCGTGTCTATCAATTCTTCTTGCTTCCCTTTTCCTACTCACTTCCTCTAAGTTACGTCTTTCATTCTCAGTCGGCCCCTCATCGCCTTCTTAAAATTGTCGCCTGCACACAATCTCTAAGGCGTTTGCACTTTTGCAGTGAGGAAACCGAAGCTCTGAAATCCTTCTTCAGGAACTTGGTATTCCAACCCTTAGCTTCTCCTACACGATTTCTAGGGATGAATTTAGAACTCAGATTCCTTCTCCCCACCTTCACCCGCCTTCCGGAGCCTCCCACTGCTTACTCCCGGACTCTGAAGTTGGAACTCTTGGCTCCTCCACGTCAGTGGCAAGGCCAGGGGCACGGCAGGGGCACTGCATGGTCGCGCCGCCTGGAAAAACTGAAGACTTGGGCGAAGAGAAGGAAAAGCAAATACTTTTGAGAATTGCAACTTGAAGACTTAAGGGAGAAATGAAGCCCAAGGTGATCTACCATAGCTGGATTCTTTGTTCACACTTCAGCGGGCAACACCTGTTACCTGTTTATTCAAAATCAGATTTCTCTCCTTTCATTTTCATGGTTATATGCCACATTCTTTTGTATCTTTTGTACTGCTCTCCCTCTCTCTCTCTTTTTTTTTTAAGTCTTGGACATCAAAAGTGTTATTTACTGGAGAGATGAAACATTTAAATGGATTTTTATGAAAATAGATTATCAATGCTCCAAACACCTTAGGAACCAGAAATCATCATTTTCCAAGGGCAGAGAGAACTCGAGTTTCTTGAGATGAACCTAGCCACCAACATTCAAAATCAGGAAGTGTGATTTTTGCTGCATAAGTCTACCTTAGAAGATGATTGATCAATCCTATCCTGAGCTGTTCTTTCCTTCTCATATCCCCTCTGAATTCTGCAGGGCTCTGATCTTACCTTTTTTTTTTTTTTCGTCTGCTACAGAAGCTGCAAACTTTGTCTTAACCTCTTTTTTAAGACAGAAACCATGAAATCATCACTTCCTCCAATATTTTCATTCCCAGTAACCTCCCCATCTACATTAACAAAATAAAACTACCACCTTCAAAAAGAGAATCATTGGCCCAAGGTCTTGTAAGCCAAAAACTTTTAGTCCTGGGTGTTCTCCCAGGAAGACCTTAGAAGAAGGTTTGTAAATTCGATGAGGTATTATTGGGGTCCAGGTCTTGGTGGTGTTAGTGGCCTTCTATAAAACTCTTCAGAACCTCAATGCAGACTTTTTTTTAGTCATCTGAACTGAATTGTACTGAATTGAGCTTGAAGTGAATTTTATTCCAGGGAGGAGACAAAATATAAATATTTAAAGATACTAATAAAGCATATATTTAGGAATCAAAGGTAGAAAAGAACGTTGAAATAAAACAGAAAAGTCCAACTATAAACACAAAGATTGACAACTGTAACTATATTAAAATCAAGATCTTTTCATTAAAAATATCACACATTATTCCACGTTCAAGGAATGGGACTATGTTCATCTTATATTTGTTTGGAAGTTGAGCTTTCAGCTTTTCATTTGATTACTAACAGCAATATGTTTGGAGAGTTTAAGAGGGAGAAAGAAGTCATGACTAGGATGTCAAGAGCTAAATGACAGGATCTGACTAAGTGGAAGGGGAAGCTGTTAAGTTTGAAAGATCGTTAATTGGCAGAAAAGGAGGACTCAGCATATTTTCCAAGTGTTTGGAAATTGGGACACCATAGTTCAGAAAAGGCAAATTTGGTTTGTTTGGAATTTGATATGTTGTAAAACCGTCTAAATGCCAGAGGTTACAAATAGAAACATGAAGGTGAATGAAACATGGAGGTCTTTTGAGTGACTGCTACTTGTCACATGGTTTGCTACGGAAAGCACCTACATAAATTTTTTTAAACCCTGAACAATCTTGAGGTAGCACTTGCCCTCTAAATTTACAGATGAAAGAAATGTTCACAGATGGTCAAAATAATGTAAAATATCAACACATCACACTTTTGTAAATGATGAAGCTTGAATTCAAACATAAGCAACTGATTCAAGATCCTCATATTTTCTCCTAATCTGCATTACCTTTAAAAAAGTATTTCAGATTCTCTACATGAAGACCAAAAACAGAGCAAAAGAAACAACTCACTTCTGATCGATGTGCACCCAAAATGGATCTTTAAATAGCTATTTGCCAGTTCATGCATGTGTGTTTGAGTTGTCTTCTGCAGGCAATGAAAAATTTCTGAAGTCTGTTAATTTGGAAGACTAACTAAAAACTATTATCAGACAGAACAGAAAGAAAACTGGATGAATACCTCTCACCTTAACCAAAGCAGGAGGGATTTTTAACCACAACAGCAATAACATTTTAAAAAACTCAGTAAAGATGTTAAATCAAGACCAAGACCTTATTCTAGTCCTCCATGCTCTATGTTTCTCTTTTTATGTGTCTTATAATAAACCACGTCCTGCCTCTTTGCTTCACATCCCTTCTTTAAGCACAGACTGTAAAGGGGAAGATAAGTTAGGGCGAGAGGAAAATGGCAACGGAAGGAAAGGAAAGAGAGGAGAAGGGAGAAAGCAGTGGACCTTGCAGGAACTGTGAAGATGCTGAAAATATTATTGTATAGGGACTTGAAGTCCCACACACAGGCCCAGTCCCCACTGATAAAATACTGTGTTAAGATAAAATACTGTGAGATACTGTGGTCACTGGGGAAAGTTCCTGAAAGACAATACCTGCAGCACGTGCTGATAAAATCTGTATCCTAAATCCTGTTTCTTAAGGCTGGTCGTATAACCTGTAACTCATGGTCAGCAAGGATGGAGTGCGAGAAAAAGGCTCAAGGTACTTGAGGTGGGCTCCCCAGTCTTAAAAGTAGCATCAACTCTGTCTCCCAGTGCACCTCTTCACCATAAAATTATTCCTTTCTTGTCTTTTGGCTTTGCAGATAATTCTTGGTTTACTCCTGTAATTTCTAGAAATAACATGTTCCTCTTCCTCTCAGATAGAACAGGCTTCAGTCATCGACAGAGTTGTTACTGCTGAGCTCTTGTCAGCATTATGTCAGGATGGCCGAGTGGTCTAAGGTGCCAGACTCAAGATTCTATCTTCCCTCTCTTGAGGCTTCTGGTCTCTGAATGGAGGTGTGGGTTCGAATCCCACTTCTGACAAGACTCAGTTTTGTTCTCGGCACACATGTGTCTTTCTCTTTCATCTCACTCTCGTCTTTCCACCTTCATTCTCCCGACTCTTGAGTATCCTCCCTTATTCTGTAGTTGGGTTCTTTCTACCTCTAAAGACATTCCCCACCAGCAGCTCCACCCAGGCCTGTACTCAGGAAGGTCCTGGTATCCCTGGAAGAGTCACTAACAAGTCATTTCTACAACCACCAGCCAAGCNGGTGCACAGGGATGATCCAGAGAGATGATATGGGGTGGGAGGTGGGAGGGGGGTTCAGGATTGGGAACTTATGTACACCGGTGGCTGATTCATGTCAATGTATGGCAAAACCAATACATTGAACAGGAGTAAAAATTGAAGTAAAAATTAAAATTAAAAAAATATATACAATACAGTATCGTTAACTACAGTTGTCAAGTTGTACATTATATCCCCAGAAAGTACATTGCTTATAATGAATAGGGAAAGTGTAATATATAGAATTGTTAATTAAAGAAGGGATTGGAGAAACAAGGAATTGATGAGTAAAAAGTAAAGTAAAGAGAATACTAATGAATATAAGAATAGCAAATCACTACCCTTAGGACTGCTAAAGCACCTTAGGAAGTGCCCCTTCACCCATGGCTGAGATAAAGCACAGAAGGAAGAGCCCTCTACACTTCACCCTACCCCTAGCTAAGATCCAGACTTGATGGGGAATGCTTGGGCATGATTCACTGAAGAGCAGAGAAATTTCTGTGGGGTTGTGTCAGCAGAACTTGCTTGAAATCTGCCCTCTGAAATTTGCTGAAGATCATTCTTCCAGTGTTTCTTGGAAAACTCTTCCTGGAGAGGTCTCTCACTCAGAGCTCTCCACTAGAAAACACTCAAGGGGGATGCCCTCCGGGGGAAGTTAGTGGCTGTTGCTGGCTGCTGGAGCCTGAAGCAGGGGAAAGCCATGCCTGTGCAGGAGGTAGGCCCTGGGGAAGCAGCAGGCCAAGTAATGCATGGGAGCCAAGATGCAAATCCTCCTTCCTCCTGCAATGATTCTCCACTATTCCCTACTGCAGAGCTTTGGTGCCTGTTAAAAGAAAACTATTTAAAGGATTCATACCCATTTCCACAAAGCAGGCCAAAAGGGTGAACTTGGGACTGAGAGACAGTAAATTCATGAAGAGTAATGGATAATGCAAATTTTGTTACCTAAAAATGGGAACAAACTCTATAGCATGTGACTTTGGGGCTGGACAGCAGGCAGAAACTGGAAGAAGACTGTTACTGAAAAGTCCTGAAGACAGTTTCTTCCTGTTGCCTGTCTCACCATATTTCACTGAGCTTATACATTTCTTTAGGTGCAAGAAAGTCAGAGGTGAATACTATACCTAAATATAGGATGAAATCTGTGAAAATGGCAAATCATAGACTTTCTGGAAGTTTCTGATCTTTCTTGAGACCACATCCCTTTCCTCTCTGATACTCAGGTGATGAGGAGGAGCTTCAGCAGAGAGGGCCTCCTGGACAGGCAAGTTTGGGATTATGGAAAATCTGAACAAACTGGCTCCTCCAGAAGGCAGGAGGCAGACTTTTTATCCAAGAAGTTTAGGAAGTTGCTGATGAGTAACAATGATAAAATTGACCTCACATTTCTTTCACTCCCCTCACTCTCAACTTCATTAATATGTCCATTTCCTGTTTTGTTGTGTTTCTCTGTATTTTTGTTTATGACACTCTATGTCATAAGAGATCAAACTGCCAACATCTGTTGGATCATAGGAAAAGCAAAAGAATTCCAGAAAAACATCTACTTCAGCTTCATTGACTACACTAAAGCCTTTGACTCTAGGGATCATGACAAACTGTGGAAAATTCTTAAAGAGATGGGAATATCAGACCACCTGACCTGCCTCCTGAGAAATCTGTATGCAGGTCAAGAAGCAACAATTGGAACCAGACATGGAACAGTAGACTGGTTCCAAATTGGGAAAGGAGCACATCAAGGCTGTATATTTTCACCCTGCTTTTTAAAAAAATTTATATGCAGAATATATCAGGTAAAATGTCGGTCTAGTAAAGCACAAACTGTAATCAAGTTTGCCAAGAGAAACATCAATAACCTCAGATATGCAGATGACACCACCCTATGGCAGAAAGCGAAGAGGATCTAAAGAGCCCCTTGATGAAAGTGAAAGAAGAGATTGAAAAAGCTGGCTNTACACTTATATTTATTAGGTTAGTTTCCTTTTACTAGACTGAGGGAAATAGGAACTATTTATTCAAATTCTTTCTGTCACACTGACTGATGAATTCTTTCATTTATCTGGCCACTATCTGTCTGGGGAGGACTGGGAGCAGGTTTGGGTGAGGCCTGGGGCTTGGGGAGAGCAGAGTAGTTTGGAAAATTTATAATCTGGTGGATACTAGCAATTTAATAGAATCTTGATTTTGAGGTTATCAGGATCTCTTCACATTTTTCAAGAATTCCATATTATCTAAGAGATCTCAGGAAACCAAAGACATATACACTGTGGATTCTCCACATTTGCTAAAATTGTGTTTTTGGATAAAGCGATCTATAGTGAGTTATTTATCACTCCTTAATTTAGAAAAGGCTGTGAGCCAGGTGCTGAAGGTCCCAGGCATGAGTTGAATAAAGGAAGGCTGCACAGTACAATGGGCTTCCCTGGTAACTCAGCTGGTAAAGAATCCGCCTGCAATGCAGGAGACCCTGGTTTGACTCCTAGGTCAAGAAGATCCACTCAAGAAGCAATAGCAATACTACCCACTCCAGTATTGTGGCCTTCAGAATTCCATAAACAGAGGATCTTGGCAGATTACAGTCCATGGTGTAGCAAAGAGTTGGACACAACTGAGAACAAGTACAATAAGGAATCCTACAAAACCAGTTGACCCACTAATGGTACATCTGCCCAGGGGAGAAAACTGAGTATTCTTGCAGGAAGTCACTCTGCCACTCTGAAGCTTTGATGAATGGAGTTGCGTACCAAGCCAAGGCATTAAATCAATAAGACTGGCTCATGGCTTAATAACAGATGAAATTCATGAAGGTAGAAAGCATCCTCCTGAAAGGGTCCATCCACCTCTGTCCTGTGTCTCTGCTTTTCACCTAGCTTTCATCAGTATTGAGAAGAATCACTCCCAGTTACCAGGAATCAGTGAAGCTGAGAAAAGCTATAAGGAGGAGGAGCTTATGATGGCTCACCATGTGCTGCAATAGAGTTGGGAGGTGGGGTGGGAGGTGGGATCATGTTGAGGGTCTGTGTTGGGACTCAACATGACCAAATCTTTTGCAGGTCTGGGTGTGGGAGAGGGGAGTAGAGCTGGGCACAGGGAAGGTAGAGAAGGGAAGATATACAAGTTGGTTCCTCTGCTTTCTGGAAAGCGTGGCTTCTTATCCTTGGAGGAGGACATGGCAACAAGCTTCAGTATTCTTGCCTGGGAGGTCCCATAGACAGAGGAACCTGGCAGGCTAGTCCACGGAGTCTCAAAAGAGTTGGCCACGATGGAGTGACCAAGCATGAAAGCATGCATGGCTTCCTACAGCTTCTAAATTCAGAATGGGTTTTTGGGCTGGCTGACTCTTCCGCTCTCCAATAATGAGAGTGAGAAGGGATATCAGTTAGTTTAACTAATCATGCATTCAACAAATATTTATTGCACAAGGGCCATGTATCACCTGTTCCAGGAGCTGCGGTGAACAAGTCAAGGAGCTCACCTCCCAGGTTGGGGTAGGGGATAGACATTCTGAAGAGTGAAAAAACCAGCATCCTGGTAGCACGGACCTTCCCAGTGCCCTTGACCCAAGCCTTCAACATTTCACTTGTTTGCACGTCCCTAGCCTCTCATTCACTTGCTCTATCTACAGGGAACCATTGTCATAACCACAAGTCACACATTCTTGACTCCTCCTATACTCAGGCTCAGTCACGCCGTTTTCACTCTTCTTATTCATCCTCATGGTCTCACTATCTGCCCAGTTCACTCCTATGCCTTGTCAGCAACAGGAGCACCATGAGCAGATTTTAGGATTTAGTCACCCCCGAGCCCTGAGTCCACTTCCCATATTACACCTTGATGGACTTCCTGGTGCAACATACCACCCGCTTGGCCTTTGTTTTGCTACAAGCACTCAGCTTTTAAATGCATCCCTCCCAGTGCTGCCTTGTGTAGACACTCTTCTCTGCTGACTATCACAACCAACCAGGAGATAACTCCCGGCAGACGCACCTCTCTGGTGACCACCACACATACCTGTGCTGAGAAAGCATGATACCTACAGTCCTTCCCGCGTACAGCAGGCTGTGCCCTGCTTGCAGGCCCCAGTGGGGGTGATGCCCACTGCCATACCCCAAGGCATCACTCAGCACTATTGGAACTATTCTTCTGGGCCACTGTCTTCTTTAAAAATCAGAGTAACCAGCTCTCTGAGACTTGGGCCTGGACACTCCAAGGCGGGTAGAGGAGAGGAAGCAAAAACCCTCATCCCTGTACTTGGGCATGGACTGAGCGGACAGGCTCAGGATTGTGCCTTGAGCTGGAACATTACCAGATTACCGTCTGTGTGCATACTCTGTTGCTCAGTCATGTCTGACTCTTTGTGACACCATGGACTGTAGCCCACCAGGCTCCCCGTCCATGGAATTTTCCAGGCAAGAATACGGAAGCAAATTGCCATTTCCTACCCCGGGGGATCTTACTGACCCAGGGATCGAACCTGTGTCTCCTGCATTAGCAGCCCCCTGGGAAGCCTATTACCAACTGAGGATATATCACTATTGATAATGATTGCATATCTTACAAGATATGCAAGAGAATATTACCCCAAGGTAAGAGTAATTGGTTGATGTTGGTTGATGACCAGCTCTCCGTAATGCTTTCTAAGAGATGGTGACAACTGAAAGGCAAAGAGTCCTTGTCTAGCACCCTCCCCCTCTTTGGGGACAGGTATTGGGATGGAGGAGCCTTGGGCTGCTGTCTATGGGGTCGCATAGAGTCGGACACGACTGAAGTGACTTAGCAGCAGCAGCAGCACTGGGAATTATCTTGGTTCTCACTTCTTCCCACTCATTAATATAAGTCACTTACTAGTCTGTAGGAGAGTCTTGAGGTGGAAATGCTGTCTTGGAGAACTGAAAACTAAACCAAAAGCATGGCCTCTGGGGTGCTTCTTTGTGTCAAAGAGAATCAGATCTTTCAGGCACTTTGATGTCCTTGGGGAGAACAAACATAGATTTGTTAAGTAGCAAAAAGAGTTATATAAAGCAATATTGCAAACAAATGCAAATGAAAGTTGAATGGCTATACATTCAAATAGAACTACCATATGATCCAGCAAATTCACATTTGGGTATTTATCTGGAACTTGGAGGAAACATCCACTTTGATGAACTAAATCAAGTTGACCCAGAGAAAGGAATCCAGAGAGATAAATACTCCAAACTTTCTGTTCTCTCTCATCCTGTTTGCTCCCTCAACTGAAACTCAAGATGAAGTTGCAGGGCAGGAAAACCAAAATTGTGGTCAGGGCAGGCCATGCTGCTGTGTCGCTTCAGTTGTGTCGACTCTGTGTGACCCCATAGATGGCCTCCTACTAGGCTCCCCTGTCCCTGGGATTCTCCAGGCAAGAGTACTGGAGTGGGGTGCCATTGCCTTCTCCTGCAGGCCGTGTTTCCATAGAAAAAAGAGCAGGCAGAAATCAGATTTTTTTTTTAATGTTAACAATCCCAAGCACTTGGCTGTCTATCTACATTTTTCTTCATGCACATGATTTTATGCTTATAATGTCCACATTGTATTAATGAAAGTCAGTTTAACATCCAGTGACATATTGTGAGTCTTGTAAGTTTTCATCTCTTAAGAATAGTTCCGAAGATACTGGTTCTTCTTGTCTAGATCCAGACTTGGAATACAGCACATGAGTGCTAAGATGAGGTTTATATAAATCACTTAGAACAATATCTGGCCCATGATAAGCTCCATCCAGCTTGTGGCTGCTATTGTTGTTTAGGTGAATGCCCTCTAGAGGTTCAGGCAGAGCTCGAGGACTGTGTGGTGGGAATGTAGAAGGAGATCGTGTGGTGAGATGGTCGTTACTAAAGGGCTATGTCGCTTCTCACTGCTCCTTACTTTAAGGTGTGTTTTAAACACACGTAACGATCCAGTACAGCAATGCAACAGACGCCGAATATGGAAATAGTTCTCTCCCCTTCCTGCATTTGAATGGGGATATTTGGTCACTGGTCTAGTACTCTCAGTCCTGTTTGGTAAGTCCCTTGCGGACAGGAATAGTCAAGCTATTCCATCATTTACACAATTCTCCTTCTCACTGGCAAGAATTATTCCATAAAAGCCTGAAAGCCTCATATCTGGTATGTATGTGCCACCTGCGATTACTCTACGCCAAATACAAACAAGCAAACTAACAAACAAAATTGGCCTTTATAATGAGATGCCCCAGGCAGAAAATGAAGATACTGGGTGGGCAAATTGGGTTTGCCTCTACTCTACTGGGTTGTAGACGCAAACTACCTGCAATGAACCTCGAAAGAAGGTCAAAGCTGGTGGAGGAGCAGGGTGGGAGTGGAGGTGGGGGACACCACCTTGATCTCTCACTCGGCACAAAGGAGCCGTTTCCGCTCTGGTTGTTTTCCCACAGGAGATGCCGGACCAGCCGGCTGTATGACTTAGAATGAGGTTTGCAAGCAGGCTCGGGAAGGATTTAGGGGAACCGGGAGGCACAGCCCGGAGATGCTGGACAGCAAGGTGGATAGTTCCGCCAGAAGCGCAGCGGGTGCTGGGAAACCCGCTGGGCGAGGACTGGGCTGGCTCTGCTTCTCTGGGTCCTGATCTGGTAGGAAGGATCACGGACCAGCCTGGCGGTGCGCGGTGATGCAATACCTCAGTCAAATAGCCCTTATCTTCCGCGGAAATCGGTCCCTTCTTGGAGTCAAGGCGAGGGGGAACGAGTCCGCCCGTCCTTTCTCTTCAGCCTTCTCTCGGGGCTTCTGAAACGAGCATCCCTGCACCCCTGGGAAATGCTGATCCTCGCGGGCCCAGAGGAAGGATCACAAACACGCTTGCGGGAGAGATCGAAGTGTCTCGGTCAAACTGTCTCTGCCAGGCCAGCCGCGGCTGAGGAGGATGGGGAGAAGAGGGTACCTGGCAGTGCGGCGCGTTCCCGCTCCGCTTGTCTTGGAGAGCCGGCGCGCCGGTCGCTTGTGGCTCTGTAGAGTGCGCACCGAGAGCTGAGGGAAAGCATGCTCCAGTGGCGCAATCGGTTAGCGCGCGGTACTTATACAGCAGTATATGTGCGGGTGATGCCGAGGTTGTGAGTTCGAGCCTCACCTGGAGCATGTTTTCTTCCCTTTATGGTTTCAGTCTCTTTTCACTCTAATACTTTCCTTCTCTCCGCTTTAAAGATAAAAGCTAAAAAGAGGCTGCTACATTTCCCAAGGTGAGAACGTAGATATTCCCATCATTAAGGAGAATATTTCGTCGTTTTCAAACACAAAGAAATCACAAGCCGAAAGGAGGAAAATTGAGCTCATTCAGTCACATTCGATTCTCCTCTGTCAGGAGATCTTAAAGTCAGGTTGTACAGCTTCGAATGAGTCTCCCTCATCCTTCCCTTGCTCCTAGTGTAAAACCATCTCTCAAATCTTTGGCAACTGAGCACGGAAGAGGACAACCTGGGTCTTGCACTCTGCCATTTCGTGCAGCTGTCACAGGGGCTCACGAATGACCAGAAGCTGCGCTCAGGCATGTTAACGTTGAGTTCCATAAGATTTGCAGTGAGGTTGCTGAACTTCATCTGTGAAATATAAATGTGTTTGAGTCGAGCTCCACCACCTACTGTACGTAAACCAGACCGGGGAACAGAAATTTATCTCCCCCTGCAATGAAAAGTAGGTAGCTGTGTATGGATTTCTTCCTAATTTCATCAGAAAATAAAGGACCTTGTTTGGAAAAACGACATTCATCTGGAGGCTCTGTCTGAAATAAATGATCATATGTTGCTCTACTTTTATCCAGTCTCTCCTAGATTTCATTGTTTCACAGGGCCCTCCTTCTCTTGTGTTTTTTATGTATGGTTATAGCCTACAGTTTCATCTCAATTTTTTTCTCACCTACTGATATACACATTCTTTGTATTATATTCATTCCCTTAATTACAGCATCTTTCCAAATACTGATGATTTTAAGATTTCTTTCCCATCCAGTCCCCTCTTTTGAATCAAGACCTATGCATCCTACTGCCTACAAGATATTTCTGTCTAGACATTCCTGCAAGTCTCTAACAGCAACACATGGGGAAATCATCAAACTCAAACCCACTCCCTCTCCTGTGCACTTTATCTCAAAGGCAGCCATTCAGCAAATACTTGATGCCTGCTTTTTGGCAGATCCACAATAGATGCTGAGATTACTGTAGTGAGGGGGAAAAAAAAAATCGAATCTCTATTCTCTAGAACCTAATTTCTAGTAGGGAGAAATAAGCAATAAACAACTGAACATAAATATATTTATATATAGTTGGACAAAGTGGTAATAAGTTTATAGCAAAAAAACAGAAAACAAAAATAGGATAAGAGGAATCAAGGATACCAGGGAATATGCTGGGAGTGCTGTGTGATATAAGATTGTTAGAGAAGGCCTGTCTAAGCAGTGACATTTAAGCAGAAACCTGAAGGAAATAAGGGAGAAAGTCTTGGATATATATGGTGAAAGACAGGTACAGACAGAGGTAAGAACAAAGGCAAAAGTCAAGCTATGGGAATGGCGTCATGAGCATAGTTAGAGAAGAAAAAGGAAAAGAGGTTGCCCTGGCCCATAGTAAGTCCTCTACATATGAATCTTCAAGTTGCAGAACTTTCAAAAATGCCAACATGCATTCACTTGTCCAGTCACATGAGTTAGTTCACTTGTCTGGCTTACACTGTCACATCCTCTACAAGTGGTTGTACTTTTGTGCACTTTATTGCACAGTACTGTATAGAGTACAGTATCTTTCTTCCAAGTCTAGGATGTCCAGAAGCAAGTGTAAAAGCATCAGTGATGTATCTGGTACTGCTAAGAAGCACCAGGAATTGGAGGTCCAGAAAAAAGAAGAAGAGAGATAAGAGGAAGAAGTAACTGAAGAACTGAAGTGATTCATGATGCAGGAAATGGCAAGGGAATTTTCATTATCGGAGGAGGCACTGTTAGCTTTTGAGCACAGGACTTGAATCTATAATGATATACAAAGGATGTAGCAGCCTCTCAGAAAGCAATACTGTGCTACTGTGTCATTTATGGTGAGAAAAAAAGAGCTACCACCCAGATCACTGGATAATTGAGCTGGGAGGGATTGGGGGGAGGAGGAGAAGGGGACGACAGAGGATGAGATGGCTGGATGGCACCACCAACTCGATGGACTTGAGTCTGAGTGAACTCCAGGAGTTGTTGATGGACAGGGAGGCCTGGTGTGCTGTGATTCATGGGGGTGCAAAGAGTTGGACACGACTGAGCGACTGAACTGAACTGAACTGAGATAGAATTGAATTCAGCAAGGAATCAGAGCTTACGTCTTCTGTGTCAGGCATGAATGACATTGCACCTTGCCCTCCATCTCCTATTGCTGACAATCCTTCAGCTCTACAATCTCCCACCTCCTCTCCCTCCTCCAGTCAGTAGTTCTTCTTGCCTGTTCACTCCATGCCAGCCCCTGAATGCCAGCTGTTGTATTGTACTACTCTACTGTAAGATTAAAATGCTTATTTTATTTTTTGTTTGTTATGTATTATTTGTGTGAAAAGTATTATAAACCTATTACAGTATAATACTATATAACTGACGGTGTTAGCTGTGTACCTAGGTTAACTTTGTGAATGAACTGGACTCATGGACGCAGTTCTGTAATGGAAGTTATTTGTATGTTGGGGACTTACTGAATTTTTCAACAGAAGAGTCTCTTTAATACTTTTTGAAACCTAGTGCCTGACATGATATTACATAATACTAGTTAATACAGTGACCAAACGATGTTTGAGGAAACAATGTGAAAATAAAATTGCCAGAATCACAAAAAATGTCTCCAGGGGTTATTCCTGTTTCCTGTAGTTATCTCTGGCCAGTCAAGGGCTGGGTTGTCTCTGATTCCCATGGCTTGATTTAGGAACTCTGTGATGACTCTGATCACACCAACTTCTGTGCAGCTCGTGGTTCAAAACAGAAAGCAACAATACCGTTCTCTAATGTTTCCTTTAAAGCAAAATGCATGTATTTAGGATGCACTAGGCACAAGGAGTTTTAGTTGTAGCATTCAAACTCTTAGTTGTGGTTTGTGGTATGTGACCAAGGATCATGTTGGGGGCCCCCCGTGTTGGGAGTGTGGAGTCTTACTCCTGGACCACCTGGGAAGTCCCTTGGGTCTCTTTTCTGGTAAGACATTTATATACAATAAGATTCAAGGATTTTAAGTGTAGAGTTTGATGAATTTTGATAATTGTATTAATTTCCTATTGCTTCTGTAACAAATTAGGACAAACTTAATTGTTGTTGTTCAGTTGCTAAATTGCACCTGACTCTTTGTAACCCATGGACTGCAGCACACCAGGCTTCCCTGTCCTTCACTGTCTCCTGGAGTTTGCTCAAACTCATGTCCATTGAGTCAGGAATGCCATCCAGCCATCTCATCCTTTGTCACCTTCTTCTCTTTCTGTCCTCGATCTTTCCNAGCACACCAGGCTTCCCTGTCCTTCACTGTCTCCTGGAGTTTGCTCAAACTCATGTCCATTGAGTCAGGAATGCCATCCAGCCATCTCATCCTTTGTCACCTTCTTCTCTTTCTGTCCTCGATCTTTCCCAGCATCAAGGTCTTTCCCAATGAGTGGGCTCTTTGCATCACGTGGCCAAAGTACTGGAGCTTCAGCTTCAGTATCAGTCCTTCTGATGAATGTTGATTTCCTTTAGGATTGACTCGCTTGATCTTGAAGTCCAAGGGACTCTCAAGAGTCTTCTCCAGCACCACATTTCAAAATCATCAATTCTTCTGTGCTCAGTCTTCTTTACGGTCTAACTCTCACACCCATAACTTACTATTGGAAAAACCATGACTTTTGTTTTGTTTTCCATATTTTTAAATTGATTTGCCTTGTATCTGTCTCCATCCACTAGAAGATAAGCTTCATAAGTATAGGGACTTGATCTTTTTTGTCCTCCCAGCATCTTGGGTCATGCCCAGCATGGTGAGATAATTAGGAAGTGAAAAACCATGACTTTGACTATACGGACTTTTTTTAGAAAGCAATGTTTCTGCTTTTTAATATGCAGTATAGGTTTGTCACAGCTTTTCTTCCAAGGAGCAATGGTCTTTTAATATCAGGGCTGCAGTCACTGTTCATAGTAATTTTGTAGCCCAAGAAAATAAGATCTCTGGTTCCTCTGCCTTTCCTAAATTCAGCGTGTACATCTGCAAGTTCTTGATTCACATAATGCTGAAGCCTAGCTTGAAGGATTTTAAGCATTACCTTGCTAGCGGTGAACAAAAATGGACAGGAATGGGTAAATTTAATGCAGATGACCATTATATCTACCACTGTGGGCAAGAATCCCTTAGAAGAAATGAAGTAGCCCTCATACTCAACAAGCGTCCAAAATGCAGTGCCTGAGTGCAATCTCAGAAATGACAGAATGATCTCAGTTTGTTTTCAAGGCAAAACATTCAACATCACAGTAATCCAAGTCTATGCCCCAATTACTAATTACTAATGCCAAAGAAGCTGAATCCGAATGATTCTATGAAGACCTACAAGACCTTCTAGAACTAACACCAAAAAAAGATGCCCTTTTCATCATAAGAGACTGGAATGAAAAAGTAGGAGGTCAAGAAATACCTGGAGTAACAGGCAAGTTTGGCCTTGGAGTACAAAATGAAGCAGGGCAAAGGTTAACAGAGTTTTGGCAAGAGAATGCCCTGGTCATAGAAAACACCCTTTTCCAACAACACAAGAGAAGACTCTACACATAGACATCATCATTCAATACCAAAATCAGACTGATTATATTCTCTACAGTTGAAGATGGCAAAGCTCTATATAGTCAGCAATGACAAGATCTGGAGCTGGCTATGGCTCAGATCATGAAATCCTTACTGCGAAATTCAGGCTTACATTGAAGAAAGTAGGGAAAACTACTAGGCCATTTGACCTAAATCAAATCCCTTATGTTTATATAGTGGAGGTGACAATTAGATTCAAAGGATGAGATGTGATGAACAGAGTGCCTGAAGAACTATGAATGCGGAGGTTTGTAACATTGTACAGGAGGTGGTGAGCAAAACCATCCCAAAGAAAAAGAAATGCAAGAAAGCAAAGTGGTTGTCTGAGGAGGCCATGCAAATAGCTAAGAAAAGAAGAGTAGTGAAAGGCAAAGGAGAAAGGGAAAGATATACTCAACTGAATGCAGAGTTCCAGACAATAGCAAAGAGAGATAATAAAGCTTTCTTAAGTGAACAATGCAAAGAAATAGAGGTAAACAATAGACTGGGAAAGACTAGAAATCTCTTTAACAAATTGGAAATACCATCATTTCATGCAAAGATAGGCACAATAAAGGACAGAAATGGCAAGGACCTGACAGAAGCAGAAGATGTTAAGAAGAGGTGGCAAGAATACACAAGAAGAACTATACAAAAATGGTCTTAATGACCTGGAAAACCAGGATGATGTGGTCACTCACTCACCTAGAGCCAAACATCCTGGGATGTGAAGTCAAGTGGACCTTAGAAAGGATTACTATGAACAAAGCTAGTGGAAGTGATGGAATTCCAGCTGAGCTATTTAAAATTCTAAGAGATGATGCTGTAAACGTGCTGCACTCAATATGTCAGCAAATTTGGAAAACTCAGCAGTGGCCACAGGACTGGAAAAGGTCAGTTTTCCTTCCTATCCCCAAGAAAGGCAATGCCGAAGAATGTTCAAACTACTGTACAATTGCCCTCATGTCAGAAACTTGGTGGTTTAGCACAAAATTCTTGTCTTGCAGTTTTGTAGATAAGAAGTCTAAAAAGGCTCTCACTGGGCTAAAACCAAGCTGTTGGCAACTCTGTGTTCCTTCTGGAAATTCTCTTAGACAATTCTTTTTCTTACTTTCCCTATCTTCTAGATGTGGCCCACATCCCTTAACTCTGGACCCCATTCATCTTCAAAGCCAGCAATTGCATTACTCTAATCTCTGCTTCCCTTGTCACATCTTCTCTGATTCTCATCTTCTTATGTCTCTCTCTTCCACTCTTGTTAGGAAACAATTTATTCATTTATATATGTTTGGTTGCCCTCAGTCTTTGCTCCTACCTGGAGGCATCTCTACTTGTGGTGAGCTGGGGTTCCTCTTCATTTCTGTGTGTGGGCTTCCTTTTTTTGATGGCTTCTCTTGATCTGGCTCTAGGCATGTGAGTTTCTGTAGTTGCAACCCTGTCTCAGTAGTTTTGGTCTGCAGGCTCCATAGTCAGGTAAGCCCACAAATTTGATTACTTAGATTAAATGAACCTATTCTTTGGAGGATATAGTAAAAATCCAAGCAAGTTATATTATGTATATTGATAAACTGATTTTAAAGTATATTGAAAGATTCAAAATAACCAACAGGATACTGAAGTTAACAACTTGGAGAAGGAAATGGCCACCTACTCTAGTATTTTTTCCTGGAAAATTCCAAAGACAAAGGAACCTGGTGGGCTATAGTTCATGGGGTCACAGGAGTTGGGCATGACTTAGCAGCTAAACCTCCACCACCACCACTGAAGAACAAGGTTGGAGGTCTGACATTATTTAGCTTCAAGATTTGTTAGAAAACTACAGTGATCAAGACAGTATGGTGTTGGTGAAAGAATAAATAAATAGATCAATGGAACAAAATAAAGAACCTAGATATAGATTTAAACCAATCCAGTCAACTGATCTTTGATGAAGGAGCAAAGACAACTTAATGAAAAACTGTATTTTCAACAAACAATTCAGAAAAAAACTACATGCAAAATAAAAATGAATCTAGACATAGATCCTATGCCACAAATATTAATTCAAGTAGATGATGTGCCCGCACACTCAGTTTCTCATTTGTGTCTAACTCTTTGCAACGCCATGGACTATAACCCACCAGACTCTTCTGTTCATGGGATTTCCCAGGAAAGAATACTGGAATGGGTTGCCATTTCAAAAGTAGATGATAGGCCAGACCTAAATGTAAAATATAAAACTTTTCTGGATAACACAGGAGAAAATCTAGCTGATCTCAGGTTTGGTGATGACTCACAGCTTACATGATCTCAATTCTATGCTCAGGGGTTGAATGTGAGCCAAGGTAGTGAAAGCACTGAATCCTTATCACTAGACCATCAGGGAATTCCTGGTGATGACTTAAAAAAAATATTTAATTATTTATTTGACTGTCTTATTTGTGGCATGTGGGATCCAATTCCCCGACCAGGGACTGAACCCCGGCTCTGTGCACTAGGAGAAGCGAGTCCGAGCCACTGAACTACCAGGGAAGTCCCTGGAAATGATTTTTTAGATACTATACCAAGAATATGATCTGTGAAAGAGAAAAAATTGAAGAATTGGAGTCCATTAAAATTAAAATCTTCTGCCTGTGAAAACCCATGGAAAGAGAATGACAGACTGGAGAAAATGTTTACAAAATACATATTTGATGAAGGAGTTCATGATCTGAGCCACAGTCATTTATATTGAAATAATTTTTAAATAATAAATTTAAAAGAATTTAAAAATACAGAATAGATACGGCAATCCAAAGTGAGAAAAACAAAACTGGGGCCCTGTCTTATAGATAATATTACTTAATTTTAAAAATAATTTATTTAGCTAATCGGAGGATATTTGTTTTACAATGTTGTGTCAGGTCTGCTATACAACAACATGAACCAGCCATAGGTATACATATATCCCCTCCATCTTGAATCTCCTTCCCACCTCCTGCCCCATACTGCACCTCTAGGCTATCACAGAACACCAGGTTGAGCTTCTTGCGTCATACAGCAAATTCCCACCGTCTATCTATTTTACATGTGGCAATGTATACGTTTTAATGCTACTCTCTCAATTCGTCCCACCCTCTCCTTCCCCTACTGTGTCCACAAGTTCTCTATGTCTGTGTCTCTATTGCTGCCCTAAAAATAGGTTCATCAGCACCATTTTTCTAGATTCCATATATATTCATTAATGTATGAATTTGTTTTTCTCTTTCTGACTTCCTTCACTCTGTGTAACAGGCTCTAGGTTCATCCACCTCACTAGAATGAATTGGCTAAAGTTCATTCCTTTTTAGGGCTGGGTAATACTCCATTGTATATATGTACCATTACTTNTATCCCCAAGAAAGGCAATGCCGAAGAATGTTCAAACTACTGTACAATTGCCCTCATGTCAGAAACTTGGTGGTTTAGCACAAAATTCTTGTCTTGCAGTTTTGTAGATAAGAAGTCTAAAAAGGCTCTCACTGGGCTAAAACCAAGCTGTTGGCAACTCTGTGTTCCTTCTGGAAATTCTCTTAGACAATTCTTTTTCTTACTTTCCCTATCTTCTAGATGTGGCCCACATCCCTTAACTCTGGACCCCATTCATCTTCAAAGCCAGCAATTGCATTACTCTAATCTCTGCTTCCCTTGTCACATCTTCTCTGATTCTCATCTTCTTATGTCTCTCTCTTCCACTCTTGTTAGGAAACAATTTATTCATTTATATATGTTTGGTTGCCCTCAGTCTTTGCTCCTACCTGGAGGCATCTCTACTTGTGGTGAGCTGGGGTTCCTCTTCATTTCTGTGTGTGGGCTTCCTTTTTTTGATGGCTTCTCTTGATCTGGCTCTAGGCATGTGAGTTTCTGTAGTTGCAACCCTGTCTCAGTAGTTTTGGTCTGCAGGCTCCATAGTCAGGTAAGCCCACAAATTTGATTACTTAGATTAAATGAACCTATTCTTTGGAGGATATAGTAAAAATCCAAGCAAGTTATATTATGTATATTGATAAACTGATTTTAAAGTATATTGAAAGATTCAAAATAACCAACAGGATACTGAAGTTAACAACTTGGAGAAGGAAATGGCCACCTACTCTAGTATTTTTTCCTGGAAAATTCCAAAGACAAAGGAACCTGGTGGGCTATAGTTCATGGGGTCACAGGAGTTGGGCATGACTTAGCAGCTAAACCTCCACCACCACCACTGAAGAACAAGGTTGGAGGTCTGACATTATTTAGCTTCAAGATTTGTTAGAAAACTACAGTGATCAAGACAGTATGGTGTTGGTGAAAGAATAAATAAATAGATCAATGGAACAAAATAAAGAACCTAGATATAGATTTAAACCAATCCAGTCAACTGATCTTTGATGAAGGAGCAAAGACAACTTAATGAAAAACTGTATTTTCAACAAACAATTCAGAAAAAAACTACATGCAAAATAAAAATGAATCTAGACATAGATCCTATGCCACAAATATTAATTCAAGTAGATGATGTGCCCGCACACTCAGTTTCTCATTTGTGTCTAACTCTTTGCAACGCCATGGACTATAACCCACCAGACTCTTCTGTTCATGGGATTTCCCAGGAAAGAATACTGGAATGGGTTGCCATTTCAAAAGTAGATGATAGGCCAGACCTAAATGTAAAATATAAAACTTTTCTGGATAACACAGGAGAAAATCTAGCTGATCTCAGGTTTGGTGATGACTCACAGCTTACATGATCTCAATTCTATGCTCAGGGGTTGAATGTGAGCCAAGGTAGTGAAAGCACTGAATCCTTATCACTAGACCATCAGGGAATTCCTGGTGATGACTTAAAAAAAATATTTAATTATTTATTTGACTGTCTTATTTGTGGCATGTGGGATCCAATTCCCCGACCAGGGACTGAACCCCGGCTCTGTGCACTAGGAGAAGCGAGTCCGAGCCACTGAACTACCAGGGAAGTCCCTGGAAATGATTTTTTAGATACTATACCAAGAATATGATCTGTGAAAGAGAAAAAATTGAAGAATTGGAGTCCATTAAAATTAAAATCTTCTGCCTGTGAAAACCCATGGAAAGAGAATGACAGACTGGAGAAAATGTTTACAAAATACATATTTGATGAAGGAGTTCATGATCTGAGCCACAGTCATTTATATTGAAATAATTTTTAAATAATAAATTTAAAAGAATTTAAAAATACAGAATAGATACGGCAATCCAAAGTGAGAAAAACAAAACTGGGGCCCTGTCTTATAGATAATATTACTTAATTTTAAAAATAATTTATTTAGCTAATCGGAGGATATTTGTTTTACAATGTTGTGTCAGGTCTGCTATACAACAACATGAACCAGCCATAGGTATACATATATCCCCTCCATCTTGAATCTCCTTCCCACCTCCTGCCCCATACTGCACCTCTAGGCTATCACAGAACACCAGGTTGAGCTTCTTGCGTCATACAGCAAATTCCCACCGTCTATCTATTTTACATGTGGCAATGTATACGTTTTAATGCTACTCTCTCAATTCGTCCCACCCTCTCCTTCCCCTACTGTGTCCACAAGTTCTCTATGTCTGTGTCTCTATTGCTGCCCTAAAAATAGGTTCATCAGCACCATTTTTCTAGATTCCATATATATTCATTAATGTATGAATTTGTTTTTCTCTTTCTGACTTCCTTCACTCTGTGTAACAGGCTCTAGGTTCATCCACCTCACTAGAATGAATTGGCTAAAGTTCATTCCTTTTTAGGGCTGGGTAATACTCCATTGTATATATGTACCATTACTTCTTTATCTGTTCATTTGTTGATGATTATTGAGGTTGTTTCTATGTCCTGGCTATTGCAAATAATGCTGCAAGATACTATTACTTGATTTTAAGTTAAAGAAATTAAGATAGTGTCATTTTAGTGTAAAGACAAACGTAGGCCTATGGGGCAGAATAGAAAGTCTAGGGAAAAACAGACACATATACAGTTCCCTGTTTGATGGCAGGAACAGTGCAATTCAGTAGGGGAAAAATTGACTTTTCAATAAATAATGCTGGGTTAATCGAAATAATATCTTAAAGAAAATGAATTTAATACTTATCTCACACTATACATAAATTCAAAATGGAATATAAACTTAAATATTAAAAAGAAAATACTTCAACTTCTAGACAGAAACATAGGAGAACAGCTTCATGACTTTAGTGTAGGCAAATATTTCTGAACTAGGATGCAAAATAGCACTAACTGTAAAGGTTGATAAGTTGGACTTCATTAAAATTAAAAAGTTCAAAATACAAAATTAGGAGAGCTAAAGATGTACCACAAATTGGGAGAACATATTTGCAACACATATCTGACAGAGGACTTGTATTCACCATACATAAGAGCCAACTCATTGGAAAAGACCCTGATGCTGGGAAAGATTGAAGACAGCAGGAGAAGGTGACGACAGAGGGCAAGATGATTGGATGGCATCACCAACTCAATGGACATTAGTTTGAGCAAGCTCCGAGAGATAGTGAAGGACAGGGAAGCCTGGTGGGCTGCATTCCATGCAGTTGCAGAGCTGGACACAACTGAATAACTGAACAAGAAATGAACTACAAATCATTTGTTAAAAAACTGGCAATCAACCCAATTTCTTAAATAGGGAAGAACATATGGGAAGATGTAAAATATCATAATCATCAAAAATACAAGTCAAACTCACAAAGAACTATAACTACATTCTGGCTCAAGTAGCTAAAATTAAAATGACAATACCCAGTATTGGCTAGACTGTGAAGCAACCCAAAGCCTCATAGGTTGCTTTCAGTAGTGTGAACTTTTACATTTGGAAAACAGTTTCACAGCACGTAATAAAGTTAAACACACAATAAAGTTAAACACACACATATCCTGTAGAACCGCAATTCCACCTTTACATCTATATATCTATCTAATAAATCAATGATTATGTTCATCTGAAACTATGCACAAGAAAGTTCAGTGCTTTTTATAATAACCACAAATTGAGAGCCACATGCCTATCAACATTAGAGTGGATAAGTAAATTGTGGTACAACCATAAAATGGACGTTTATAAATAGGAACAAAGTAGTTTTAACTGCTTTAAGAAAAAACGGATGAATCTCAAAGACAATATTAGAGTGAAAGAAGCCAGACTTAGAAAAATGCAGAGTCTATTTGATTCAATATGTATAAAGTTTAAAAACAAATGAGAGGGAACATGAGGGAGCATGCATGGTGACTAAGGGGTGTATACTTGTAGAGATTATCATGCTGTGCACTTAAAATTTGGGCGCTTTACTGTAATTAACTTATACTTTAATAGAATAGAAAGGAATAAAAATGACTGAAAGAATAGAAGATATTTAAGCGTCAGGCTAGAAATTATCTCAAACGGTACTGTCTTGAGTTCTAGGAAGCTTACCACTCCAACAGGAAGCTATAAATCACCACGCCCCTTTGGCTCTCCAATTCATATTCTTAAGAAATATACATAAAATTTCTCTTACCACTCTGTTCTTTTGTTCCTCCTATCATACTCAGAAAATTTGGAGATGTTTCTCCATTGTCTTATTTTTTTGTTGTTCGTACAATTATTTTTGAAAGGGGAAGTGTATTATGTTTTTAGAAAACAAGACAAAAAATTTTCTTACATTTTTCTGAAATGGAGGAAGTAGTTAAGAAAAGACTATTTAAAGAGAGTAGTTGGCCAAGCAGTACCCAGCGGGTGGCCGAAATAGCTCAGTTGGGAGAGCGTTAGACTGAAGATCTAAAGGTCCCTGGTTCAATCCCGGGTTTCGGCAGCTGTATTCTTGCCGTTTTGTAACGCGAACTATGAGATACTGAAGCCAAACTAAATGTCCATCGCCTTNGCCGAAATAGCTCAGTTGGGAGAGCGTTAGACTGAAGATCTAAAGGTCCCTGGTTCAATCCCGGGTTTCGGCAGCTGTATTCTTGCCGTTTTGTAACGCGAACTATGAGATACTGAAGCCAAACTAAATGTCCATCGCCTTCAAATATACAATATAATAAGTCTATAGTGTCTTTATATACTGAGGAGTTGGATACATTTACCCTTAATTTCTACGGCAAAATGTAACTCTATACCTATTTACAGTAATTCTTCCATAACTACCAGTAATTCCTTAAGATAAAGAGGGGGAAAAAAAACCCAAAACAAAACACTTAGTGCTTTATATTTATGTATTTATTTAAATGTTATTAAAGGTATCTATAAGAATCAGGGCACGAGTAATTTCAACTGTCCGTTATTTACAGTAATTCTTTCGGAGTTCAAATCGCTAAAACACGCTCATTCTTCAGCGATGGTTTTCTGAGTGAACAATAGGGTCTATACACATATTTTGGAATGTAGAAGAATCCTCAAAAGCCGGAAGGTAGTTGCTTTTGAAAAAAAAAAGTACAGAGGACGTGGGACTGCCCAAGAATTAACAGATATCGTTTCTGTGACTTTTGAGCACCGAAGGAAATGGCAACCCACTCCAGTATTCTTGCCCAGAAAATCCCATGGATGGAGGAACCTGGTAGGCTGCAGTCCATGGGGTCGCTAAGAGTCGGACACGAATGAGTGACTTCACTTTCACTTTTGACTTTCACGCATCGGAGAAGGAAATGGCAACCCGCTCCACTGTTCTTGCCTGGAGAATCCCAGGGACGGTGGAGCCTGATGGACTGCGGTCTATGAGGTCGCACAGAGTCGGACACGACTGAAGCGACTTAGAAGCAGCAGCAGCAGCAGCAGCAAGCCTTACCAGGAGAAGAGCTCTTGAAGACTAGAGAAGTAAAACCTAGAAGACTGGCGGGACTTGAACCTTTGACTTGAATACTTAACCAACCACTAGCAACTCACACTTCTCCCTTGCACCAGCGTCGGCTTAAAATTCAACAAAAATCATTACTTGTTGATTCATTTAGCTTTAAATGTATATTCAGTGAAAATTTAACTAGGGGTCAGTCAGCAGGAAAGTTCAAGAAGTAGAAAACAAAACAAAACAAAACACCAATGCAACCCCAGGAAATGTAAAGGGACATTTCCCGAGGCTGCAGGAGACTCCTTCAACTTTAGGTGATAAAAACTATAGCCTCCCCGAGGGCCAACGAGCTCATCTCACTTTCTCTTCTCCAACCTCGTGCTTGGATCCTTCCATTCGCAAAATGGAAGATGAGTGACACAGAGAATGCGCTGTATCAGTGGGTGAAAACTTTAATACCAGCTTGAAAACATTAGGTCTCTAAGTCACAAATTATTTGCAATTTGTGATCCAGTAGGGATATGCTTTTAAAAACGGAAAGCTCCCTTCACCCACGATTGAAGATCTTATTACAGTGCTTTTTCTACAGATAAACTAGGCTCAACTTCTGCACAAAAATTTCTCCGTTGATTTTCTAGTCCAAATACGAAGAATTGAAATAGTATAGATTCCTCATTAAAATCTGTCAATCTGGTTTGAGGGAGAGGGATTTTAAAAAGTTATTATTTTTTAAATAATTTTTTAGACTAAAACAAAAATGTAAACTAATTTACTTTCATTAAAAACCAACCATTCCCATNAGTCCAAATACGAAGAATTGAAATAGTATAGATTCCTCATTAAAATCTGTCAATCTGGTTTGAGGGAGAGGGATTTTAAAAAGTTATTATTTTTTAAATAATTTTTTAGACTAAAACAAAAATGTAAACTAATTTACTTTCATTAAAAACCAACCATTCCCATGGTGGCCGGTTAGCTCAGTTGGTTAGAGCGTGGTGCTAATAACGCCAAGGTCGCGGGTTCGATCCCCGTACGGGCCACTGCTGGTTTGGTTTTGGATTTATGATACCGGCAGGGTGGACCTTTACAACTCATGGTTGTTGTAATTCGAGGTTCAGAAGCTTAAACGTTTCCCTCGTGGCGGTGAGCTTTACCTGCGGTGCAGAGCGAGGATACAAGTTACACATTCGTAAATCTAGCCACCTATGAAGATTCTCTTTTGGTTTAGGTTGAGGAATTCCCCCTCACTTGGCAGTGGTCTCCCCCAGCCTCTCTGTTCTGCTTCAACGCAGAGAAAGAGGCAAGTCTGAACTGTTTGGAAATGCCGTTCTAACGCTACCTTTCCACGCCTTCCTTACACGCTCATCTTCTTTTAAAAAATAGTGCGGAGGGCATTCCTCTTGGTTCTTCTGTCCACTTGAGGTCCGGTTTCCCAGCTCCTGCGTATGTCCGTAAGATTGACGTTTCCGGCTGGTGGGGTAGATACCAGGGATGAAGAGCATCGACTGGGCCTCAGGAGTGTGTGTGCTAAGTCGCTTCAGTAGTGTCAGACTCTGCGACCCTATGGACTCTGGCCCGCCGGCTCCTCCGTCCTTGGGATTGTCCAGGCAAGATACTGGAGGCCCTCCAGGGAGTCTTCCCCACCCAGGGATGGAACCCGCGTCTCCGATGTCTCCTGTGCTGGCAGTTAGGTTCTTTACCACTAGGGCCACCTGGGAAGCAAAATGGAGACGCCCGAACAGGGACTTGAACCCTGGACCCTCAGATTAAAAGTCTGATGCTCTACCGACTGAGCTACCCGGGCTCGCTATAGCCACACCCATCCTGAGGTAAAAATCCTTCCGCATCGCGTCTCTACCAGACTTCTTGACTCAGCATTTCCATAGGAGATGTCTCTTTTTGTCATTAGCTCTGCGGAGAAGGCGATGGCACCTCACTCCAGTACTCTTGCCTGGAAAATCCCATGGACAGAGGAACCTGATAGCCTGCAGTCCATGGGGTCACGGAGAGTCAGTCGGACACGACTGAGCGACTTCACTTTCACTTTTCACTTTCATGCATTGGAGAAGGAAATGTCAACCCGCTCCAGTGTTCTTGCCTGGAGAATCCCAGGGACTGGGGAGCCTGGTGAGCTACCGTCTATGGGGTCGCACAGAGTCGGACACGACTGAAGTGACTTAGCAGCATGCGAGGAAAGAGCTTTGCAGGATGGTCTTCAGAGTGAGGACTCTTCCCAGTGGGGGGAAAAAGTACTGATGTAGAAGATACTGGTAGGGAAATTCCCCCCCCCCACCCCGTTTTTCAAGTTTCATTGATGTAAAAACCTCCCTTCCAATGGTCTTTTTCAGTCAGTCACTTTTCTCAAGTTCAAGAAGTAATGAAAAACAGGAAGAAAAGCTTTCTGGATGGGTCCTTTGATGATTCTGAAATCTCTTTCAGACTCAACGGACGGAAAATGAAGGATCAGTTCCACGAAAATACATTCGAAAGACCTTAAAAACTTGTTTCAGTATCCTTTAGAAAAGGGTACCTAGAAGGAGGAAAAAAAGGACAGCCTAACGAGCCAGCCAGGAGTCGAACCTAGAATCTTCTGATCCGTAGTCAGACGCGTTATCCATTGCGCCACTGGCCCTCGCTGTGTAGACAGTCCTCATGTTCATATTTTCATCATTATCCACAGTTCATGCCAATCAAANAGCCAGGAGTCGAACCTAGAATCTTCTGATCCGTAGTCAGACGCGTTATCCATTGCGCCACTGGCCCTCGCTGTGTAGACAGTCCTCATGTTCATATTTTCATCATTATCCACAGTTCATGCCAATCAAAGAAATGATTGATTTTTAAAAATCTAGTAAGGGGTTAAAACCAGAGACTAAATTGACTACGGGAAAGCATGATTTCTTTTCTAATTTGGTTCCATGTGATCACTCTTACAGACTTAACAAACCATCTCAACGAAGCCAGTATTTTTGAGCGTGATCCAAGCCTCTTGTAGACAGTGGGTAGGCTGGACTCTGGATGCTCAGACTTTGAGGGGGAACTCTGGAACTCTAAGCTGGCTGGCGCCCACTCTCCTTAAAAATGTCAGAACTGCCTTTCAACGGACTTTTCTGTATGCATGCTGAGTGGGACGGCAGTAAATTATTTGGAAGTTTTTAAGAGTCAAGGATACACATAAAACGAGAACGCTGTGAGCAGGATTTGAACCTGCGCGGGGAAACCCCATTGGATTTCGAGTCCAACGCCTTAACCACTCGGCCATCACAGCTCAGCGAAACAGGTTTTATTCATGGAACTGAAAACCAGTATCGTTTCCCTGCAAGGCTGGAAGAGAAGAGGATCACCGGTTTTTGAGTGTTCCCAAGAAGACCTTCTCCAACCCCAAGCTTGCATACTTCACTTAGCGACAATTTCAACTTTTCAGGTATTTAGGCAGAAAAAAAAAAAATCTTGGCAATATTCTTTACTTCAAATTTTCTTTCATTCCGTGGATGTGAGGAAATTGTCTTGTTCTACCTTCAAAATGTATTTAGATGTGAAAAACTTATCACCCTTCCAACTGCCACAGCCCTGCTCCAAGAAAGCTTCATCTCGTTTCTGTCTCCTTTTGCCTTTAGTCAAAATATCCAGAATATGCGATCTGGTGTGACTTAACCTCTAAGGAAAACACTCAGTTAAATTCCCCCAGTAAGTCTGAAAGAATTCACATCAGAAAGAGAATCCTGTTAGTCTACTGGTTGAACTATCGGGGGCAAATTCTGGGACCCTGCTTCCCATCCGGTGAGCCCAGTCTCTGTCGCCCCCATGTGGTCACTGAACGCAGGCGCGGTTGTTAACTGAGCTGAACACCTGGAGACAAAAAAAGTGTCATTTCCCTGAAAGTGGGTCAAGTGGAAGCATGCTATTTCTTGCGTTATGCCCGTTCCAAAAGAAAAACCATCCCTCTAAAGTGACTTTTAGCAAAATATATCATGAAATACACACAAACAAGCCACCAAACTTTTCAACCCTTTCTTATTTCCGGGAACCCCCTCAAACTGCTGGCACGTAACTGATTTCAGGAATGCTCAAGATCCTTCCTTTCATCCGAGACCGTTTCCGCCTGCTGGCCTCCCACTTAGGGCGGAGCTGGATGTCAGATGCTGAGTTTTAGTAGAACGTCGAGTTTGATTCCGCTGAAGAGGAAGCTCTCCGCAACAGCCAGGGCAAGGAGTCCGCCCTGGGCCTGGGAGAGCTGGGGGTGAGAGG
>SJYV01033663.1:484170-627739 GCA_006410875.1 Neotragus pygmaeus
GCGTCCATCGAGTCCGTGATGCCATCCAGCCATCTCATCCTCGGTTGTCTCCTTCTCCTCCTGCCCCCAATCCCTCCCAGCATCAGAGTCTTTTCCAATGAGTCAACTCTTCGCATGAGGTGGCCAAAGTACTGGAGTTTCAGCTTCAGCATCATTCCTTCCAAAGAAATCCCAGGGTTGATCTCCTTCAGAATGGACTGGTTGGACCTCCTTGCAGTCCAAGGGACTCTCAAGAGTCTTCTCCAACACCACACTTCAAAAGCATCAATTCTTTGGCGCTCAGCTTTCTTTATACTCCAACTCTCACATCCATACCTGACTACTGGAAAAACCAAAGCTTTGACTAGACAGACCTTTGTCGGCAAAGTAATACCTCTGCTTTTTAATATGCTGCCTAGGTTGGTCATAGCTTTTCTTTTAAGGAACAACTGTCTTTTAATTTCATGGCTGTAGTCACCATCTGTAGTGATTTTGGATCCCCTCAAAATAAAGTCTCTTACTGTTTCCATTGTTTCTCCATTTATTTGCCATGAAGTGATGGGACCTGATGCCATGATCTTAGTTTTCTGAATGTTGAGTTTTAAGTCAACTTTTTCACTAGCCTCTTTCACTTTCCTCAAGAGGCTCTTTAGTTCCTTTTCATTTTCTGCCAGAAGGGTGGTGTCATCTGCATATCTAAGGTTATTGATATTTCTTCTGGCAATCTTGATTCCAGCCTGTGCTTCATCCAGTCCAGCATTTCACACGATGAACTCTGCATAGTCCTTAAATAAGCAGGGTGGGTGACAATATACAGACTTGACGTATTCCTTTCCTGATTTAGAACCAGTTTGTTGTTCCATGTACAGTTCTGTTGCTTCTTGACCTGCATATAGATTTCTCAGGAGGCAGGTAAGGTGGTCTGGTATTCTTACCTCTTGAAGAATTTCCCACAGTTTGCTGTGAATGAAGCCGAAGTAGGTGTTTTTCTGGAATTCTCTTGCTTTTTTGATGACCCAACAGATGTTGGCAATTTGATCTCTGGTTCCTCTGCTTCTTCTAAATCCAACTTGAACATCTGGAAGTTCATGGTTCACATACTGTTGAANAAGCCGAAGTAGGTGTTTTTCTGGAATTCTCTTGCTTTTTTGATGACCCAACAGATGTTGGCAATTTGATCTCTGGTTCCTCTGCTTCTTCTAAATCCAACTTGAACATCTGGAAGTTCATGGTTCACATACTGTTGAAGCCTGGCTTGGAGAATTTTGAGCATTACTTTGCTAGCATGTGAGATGAGTGCAATTGTGAGGCAGTTTGCACATTCTTTGGCATTGCCTTTCTTTGGGATTGGAATGAAAACTGACCTTTTCCAGTCCTGTAGCCACTGTTGAGTTTTCCAAATTTGCTGGCATATTGAGTGCAGCACTTTCACAGCATCATCTTTCAGGATTTGAAATAGCTCAACTAGAATTCCATAACATCTATTAGCTTTGTTCATAATGATGCTTCCTAAGTCCCAGTTGACATTGCAGTGTAAGACTGGGAGAAATGAATATTGTGAGATAAAGGCTGAATAGCTCTTCTGATATAGATCAACATAAATAAAGAGGTAAACTGAGACAAGTTCAAATTACCAAAAATAGAAGTTATTCAGGAATAGCAAAGGAATTACAATTCAGGAAACTCATGATATATAGCAAGGTAGGTCTGTTGAGGTTTTTGAAGTGGTTGTATTTATGATCAAGAATGCAAAGATGGCAAGTCCAGTCAGATCAGGGGCTACTCATTGATTAGGAGATAAGTCTCTGTCTTCTGTAAATTAGACATTTTAGGGGAAATAAGTCTCTTAGCTCTTACCTCCCATTTTTCAGAGGATGCATATGTGACATTTCATTTCATATCCTCTGGTTTGATTTTAGCTTGAAATCCTTTCACACATGCAAGGTTGTTGTGGGTATTTTGGTTTATGTGCAGCTACTGTCTAGGATTTTGTGGAACCAGAAGTGGCAGCAGTAAGATTTCTACGGAAGCATTTTCATGGCTGAGTGCTTCTGGCAGCGTAGTGTAATCTATATTTGATTCTGGTCTCCAAGAAACTCTGTGAATGCATAAGAAATCCCTTTTAATTTTACCTTATTTGTGTGGATTCTATCTTCTGCAACTAAGATCCCTGAGTAGTTAACAACATTGTCTGGTGCAGTTATGGTAAATCTATACAGCGGGAAATAAAGGCCAAAATAATGCAGTTAAAAAAGACCATGATCTGTATTTGAAGTAAAGTAAAATTTAAAGGAGTTTAGGCAATTGATGGAATATAAGAGAAGGCCTTCACATTGGGAACACTGTAAATGACTTCTGACTTTTTAGTTAGCTTTCGCATGGTGAGATTTACCCACCACAGATCAATCTACAGTTTCTACTCCTTCATGGACTGTGATCGTTTTACTCATCTTTCTGATCAATAAATATCAGATTTCTCTTTTTTCTTTCCTGTGCTATCTCAGAGCCTTAATAATCTTTCCTCTTTACCCATTCCACTGATTATGATCCTTGTTTCTCCTTTTACATTTCTATTCCTGTCCACATTTCTTGATTTTCTTTTTTCCTCAGCACTCCATTCTAGTACCCTTACCTACCATTACCACTGTCTGAGAGACCTTCTCATTTCTACCTCTTTCCTACTGTTCTACTCTTTCATGCACATAAACTTCATACCCAGATATCAGATTTCCCAAGACAATTTTTCTGGACCAGACCTGTTGGAAGTTTGTTGCCAAACCTTTGATGATGACATAATGCTTCAAGTGATCTAAGTCCATGGTCTTGATAACTTATGTACCTTAGATAAAAGATGCCTGAGAATTCTCATTCCAGCCCTCCTTGTTACTCACATATGATTTTATAATATATTTATAAAATATATAAAACTGGTAAAGTTTGAACAATGGTTGGATACTTGATCTTATTTTTGGTATTATTTTTAGATGTGATAATGATATTGTGATTATGTTTTTCAAAAGCATCCTCATTCTTAGAGATACTTAAGTTTCAGCCTTCTGCCAATCATTTAGGAGCTGGGCAGAAGGAAAGGATCATAGGCTTCAGAGAGGAAAGCTTGAAATAAATATTGTAATAAATGTGATTTATTGAAATGTGAAAAAAATAAATGTAAAGAAACTTAAAACAAAAAGAAGGAAAGAATCAGTAATGCTAATTCTTAAAAATATTGATATTGTATTCATTATAGATTTTTGCATTAATTTTTACTTTAAACATACTTTCATATGTTATTGTCTCTATTGCAAAGCTTTTTGGAAGTCTTCTAAATTTTGTGCCCGAGGCAAGTGTCTAACTCATCTTAGTCCGGGCTGTGTTAAATTTATCAGTGACATGGGTCTGGGATTCATGTCATGTGTCTCAAGGAATGAGGGCTGGGTTATAGGTTAATAACATTGCCATGAGTTGATAGAAAGTGTGAGACCGGTACATCGAATTCACCGTACTATTCTTTTTTTACATATATACTTGTGAAGTTTTCCCAAACGATTTCTCTGTCAAACCTTCCCAACCCATTTAGAAGGCAGGGCCTAGAACAAGAGCAAAGGCACAAGAAGCTGTGGAAATAATCACAGAGACGCAGAAACCTCCCAGGTTCCTAGAGGGGACCTGGAAATAAGGCCAGTGAAAGTAAACGTTCCTGTTTCCTACCCCAGAGGCATAAGTGTTCGCGTTCTTGTTTTCCTGGCAGCTGGCCTCCGCGATTTCCGGATCAAACGCCCTGAAACTCGTGCCCAAGCAAGACTGCCTGGACCTTCCAGGCAGATAGAGAAGGACCAGGCTTCTCAGCCTCTGATCTGACAAAGGCAGGACTTTGGTAAATGTCCAGACACCGAAGTCTGGACTAGAGCTGTTCCCCGTGGCGCATATTCTTGCCCAGAAGCAGCAGTTTGCAAAAAATCAGGAGGTGTCAGCGGGCAAGGATGAAGGCAAGTAAGTTTCGGCGCTTTATCCCCTGACCCCAACACAATCCCCGCGGGTTTGGGAGCTGAACCTAATCGAAGTTTAAGCAGAGACGTGTCTGGCGCGAGAGCAGATGGCATAGGCCTGGACGCTCCCCATCAGCAAAGTCCATCCGGAAGCAGCCTGCTTTGTGGAAGGTAATAGGTAGCGAGTCATGATTACGGGTGTGGTTGTGAGGGGCGGACACATGCAGGGAGAGATTCAGGCGCTTGAGCTACAGGTGCTGGAGAGATCACGTGCTCTAGATAATGATACCTAGTGGAGAACCGTTACCCGGAAGACAGAAATGTTGCGACTGTGTCAGGCGCACTGTTTGATGATTCTGGACATTAAATAAATATGAGATGTGTAGTGGTTAGGGGGTGGGGTGGGGGGGTTAGTCATCAGAAAATAGCAGTACATCTCCACGGCCAGCCTGCTCTCACCTTAGAACAGCTTGGCTTTTAAATTTCCCAGGTAGTGCCAGTGTGCAGCGGGTGAAAATAACCACTGGGCTACTACTGTCCGATCCAAGAAGTGCATCTGACTCTTTGTTCTTTTGGGCAGAAACCGTTCTTCTAACACTGTCTAGTCGAAGCCGTGAGGCCTAACTGGCACTTAATTTGTGTACAGAGGTTCTCAGAAGGAAATTTATCAGAAGGGTACTGAGTCCAACACTTGGATAATACAGGGAATGAGTAGAGCGAGTTCTCATTTTACCCTAGTTAATCTGAGGCACTGAGCAGTATTTTTTTTTTCCTATGTTTAAGCATTTTTTTCTTCAGTTAAAAAAAAAAAAAACAACCCAAGATCATTTTGTAGTTCAAAAATCAGAGATGTTTGAAGATAGGGTTGAAGATATATTAGCCCGCAAGTTTCAGCCAGGTTGTGGCATGTGTCAGAATTTCTTTTCAAGGCTGAATATTCTTCCATTGCATGCCTATGCCACGTTTTGTATATCCATTTATTCACTGATGGGCACTTGGATTGCATTCACCTTTTGGCGATTGTGAATAATGCTGGTATTGCATATGAATGGACAAATATTTCCACAACACCCTGCTTTAAGTTCTTTGGGAGTGTATACCCAGAAGTGGAATGGCTGGATCATGTAATTGTACTTTTAATTTTTTGAGAAACTTCCATACTGTTTTCCATAGCAATTGTCCCATTTTACAGTTCCACCAACAATATGCAAGAATTCCAATTTCTCCTTCTTCTTGCCAACACTTGTTATTTTCTGAGTTTTTTGATAGTAGCAAATATAGATGTGAGGTGGTACCGCTGTGGGTTTGATTTGCATATGCTTAATGATTAGTGTCATCACACATCTTTTCCTGTGCTTATTGCCATTAATATATCTTTTGGAGAAATGTTTGTTCAAGTTCCTTTCCCATTTTTCAATCAAGTTTTTGTGTGTGATTTTTTAAAAAATTGAATGCTCTCTTGGATCTGCTATTTTTTGTAGTAATGGTAGATAAAAGAGAAGGTATGCTGAGAAATACATCTTCCATCATGTTCAGTTCTTTTGGCTTTTTGAATATGTGTGTATAAAGAAGGATTCTTGTTTTCTAGATGGACGAGGTAGAGAGAGAGTACAATCCCAGGTAGCAGAATTGTAAACAAATGCAGGCCTGAGAAATAGCCTGCTGACTTTTGCTAAAGTGTATAGCAATAGGAGGTAAGTCTGGAGAGAAAGAGCTTTATAGCTCTGGTAGGAGACTTAAAGGTGCATCTTGTAGTCTAATGTCATCCACTAGAACTTTGCATAATGGTGGAAATGTCCTACATCTGTGTTGTCCACCATGGTAGTCACTGGCTACCTGTGGCTGTTGAGCACTTGAAGTGTGGCTAGTACTACTGAGTCTATTTTACTGAATGTTGATTAATTTTATTAGCTCCATTCACATGTGGGGAACTTCTGGAAACATTTTTTAAAAGCAAGTGACTTCTCTAAAAAATAAATTATGAAAGGGAGGGTCTGTGACTTGGCTGGCATGCTCCATCAACTCTACCCTCTGCTCCTTTTCCCTTCTCTCTTCCTATCCGGAATTCAGACAGGACTCCTGGAGGAACAGCAGCTATTCTCGGTCTATGTAATGAAAGCCACTGAGCAAAGAAGACAGAAGGAGCCTGGGAACTTCATGGCATTCTCGACCAGTGGTGCCAGCCCTGGATGATTGACTTCAGGACCTCTTGTTAAATGATAGGTGCTAACTCCTTTCTGTTTAACCCACTGCAGTAAAATTTTCTTTTGTAGCGAATCAAATTCTAACTGATGATATGGCTATTGTGTGTGAGTACCTGCTTTGGGCCAGTGGATTTCTAAGAATTTTTATGTACTAACTTTTTTTTTTAGGGACATATATATATTTTTAATCGATTTATTTTTTAATTGAAGGATAATTGCTTTATGTACTAACATTTTTAATCCACACAGTGAATGACTTTATGAGATAGATGAAAGGAGGAAGCAGCATTAGTGTCACCTGGAAATTTGTTAGAAATGCAGGTTTGGGGGCCTGACCCCAGACCTCCTCAGGCAGAATCTCTGGAAACAGGGCCCACAGTCCGTGTTTTAACAAACCCTCCAGGTGATTCTAGTGTCTACTGAAGTTTGACAACTTTATAGATAGGGTATTTTTACTGTCCCCATTTTACAGATAAGTAGACTGAGCTGAATTTAAGTTACTTGCCCAATGCCACACAACTAGTAAGACTAACTCCTAAGCCTGTGTTTATAGCCCTTGTGTGACATCACATGTTAAGAATTCCTGCTCTAGAGTAGTAGCCTTCAAAATTTGAAAAAGTACCCCTTTGAAAAATTATGTACCCCCTGTACATTTTTAGATCAGCATCTAAAAATTTCAAATCATAAGTTCAAACAATTGTAAAGAATGTGATTTCCAGTACATTGTAATTTGTGGCATTTTAAAAATATCACTTCTAAATGAATCTAAATACCATAGTGAATATTTGGTTAATGGATTTGGTTTGGTTAATCTATTAAAAAAATAAATTTTCTTTAACATTTGACATTTTATATCCTCTCTATTGTATTTGAACTTATATTTTCATTCCTCTACTCCACAAAAATACATTGCATTGTAACATGTTTTTTTTAAAAATCTATTCTGTTGTACTTTTTCTCTGTATGACTATATAGCTTTGAGTTAACAATTTGTTTCCTGCGTTGTTATTGCAGTTTTTGTTACAGCAAATCACTGTGAGTGTATTAATATCTTGATAAGTTATAAACATAAAATAAAATTGAATTGCAAACTCATCTCTTAATGACATGGATGAGACCAATGTTTTCTAATTAATTTGTGTATCCATGGATGAGTAGTCCTGTTGCAAGACTGATGTTGCAAGGTTCAACATCAGTTTTATGTCTATTTAATTATTAAAGATATGAGCTAATTAAGTAGTTAGGAATTAGAGGAGTTTTGAAATATGAATGTAATTCTAATTTTTCTAACCCCTATATCACATGCTAAAACCACATTATCATTAAAGTTTTCTGTTAGTCTATTGTTGACAACTGGGTTGGACCCTCTTTCATGTTTGAAGGCACAGTTGAGTTCAGTTCAGTCTCTCAGTTATGTCTGACTCTTTGTGACCCCATGGACTGGAGCAGCCCAGGCTTTCCTGTCCATCACCAACTCCCAGAGCTTGCTCAAACTCATGTCCATCGAGTTGGTGATGCCATTCAACCATCTCATCCTCCATTGTCCCTTTCTCCTCCTGCCTTCAATCTTTCCTAACATCAGGGTCTTTTCCAGTGAGTCAGTTCTTAGCATCAGGTGGCCAAAGTGTTGGAGTTTCAGCTTCAGCATCAGTCTTTCCAATGAATATTAAGGGCTGATTTCCTTTAGGATTGACAGGTTGGATCTCTTTGCAGCCCAAGGGACTCTCAAGAGTCTTCTGCAACACTACAGTTCAAAAGCATCAGTTCTGTGCTCAGCTGTCTTTATGGTACAGCTCTTACATCCATACATGAATATTGGGAAAACCATAGCTTTGACTAGATGGACCTTTGTTGGCAAAGTAATGTCTCTGCTTTTTAATATGCTGTCTAGCTTGGTCATAGCTTTTCTTCCAAGGAGCAAGTTTCTTTTAATTTCATGACTGCTATCACCATCTGCAGTGATTTTGGAGCTCAAGAAAANGCAAAGTAATGTCTCTGCTTTTTAATATGCTGTCTAGCTTGGTCATAGCTTTTCTTCCAAGGAGCAAGTTTCTTTTAATTTCATGACTGCTATCACCATCTGCAGTGATTTTGGAGCTCAAGAAAAGAAAGTCTCTCACTGTTTCTATTGTCTCCCCATCTATTTGCATTGAAGTGGTAGGACCGGATGCCATGATGTTTGTTTTCTGAATATTGAGTTTTAAGCCAACCTTTTCACTCTTCTCTTTCACTTTCATCAAGAAGCTCTTTAATTCCTCTTCATTTTAAGGGTGGTATCATCTGCACATCTGAGGTTATTGATATTTCTCTCAGCAATCTCGATTCCAGCTTGTGCTTTATCCAGCCCAGCATTTCACATGATGTATGTACTTTCTACATATAAGTTAAATAAGCAGGGTGACAGTACACAGCCTTGATGTACTCCTTTCCTAATTTGGAACCAGTCTGTTGTTACATGTCCGGTTCTAAGTGTTGCTTCTTGACCTGCATACAGATTTCTCAGGAGGCAGGTCAGGTGGTTTGGCACTCCCATCTCTTTAAGAATTTTCCACAGTTTGTTGTGCTCTACACAACCAAGGACTTTGGTGTGATCAATGAAGCAGAAGTTGATGTTTTTCTGGAATTCTCTTACTTTTTCTATGATCCAGTGGATGTAGGCTATTTTATCTCTGATTCCTCTGCGTTTTCTAAATCCAGCTTGAACATCTGAAAGTTCTCAATTCAGGTACTATTAATGCCTGGCTTGGAGAATTTTGAACATTACTTTACTAGCGTGTGAGATGAATGCAATTGTGTGGTAGTTTGAACATTCTTTGGCATTGCCTTTCTTTGGGACTGGAGTGAAAACTGACCTTTTCCAGTCCTGTGGCCATTGTTGAGTTTTCCACATGTGCTGGCATATTGAGTGGAGCACTTTCCCAGCATCCTCTTTTAGGGTTTGAANTTTGAACATTCTTTGGCATTGCCTTTCTTTGGGACTGGAGTGAAAACTGACCTTTTCCAGTCCTGTGGCCATTGTTGAGTTTTCCACATGTGCTGGCATATTGAGTGGAGCACTTTCCCAGCATCCTCTTTTAGGGTTTGAAATAGCTCAGCTTGAATTCCTTCACCTCAAGAAACCATCTGAGTCTGCAAAAGAATTTTGTTAGTCAGTCTTTAAAGACATTCACTTTCTTACTGATAGCATTATTTAGAGTCATTTTGTCAGATGCTTTGAGGAGGCTTTGTGTCTTGGGGAGATAAGACGAGTATGCTATTGGATGGTTGAAAGTTATCTCCTTTTTCTTAGTGGGAGAAGAGCTGTGACAAAAGAAGGTGGGAAAATACAGTTTTCAGGCAGGTCAGTCCTAAATGAATCCACATACATGTCCAAGGTCAGGAAAATGACTCCTTGTGTCCATTTATTCCGAGGGATATACATACTCTAGTTTAAAAACTAAAGGATACTAAGTGATACCTCTTAAAATTACTGTTGGCAGGTCTCTTCCTCTATCCAGAAGCCTGGGATGGTGGGAACTCAGCCCCCTTCCACCACTAATGCTTTATACTTTATGTCGAAATGCATGCTACAAGTAGTTTAAGGAATCAGTTGGTAGCTATTTTTACTTTATGTGTTAGATGTGAAATTTATACCTATAATACAAAATATATATATCAGGGAACATATGCTTATATTAATCTAAAATACCAATATCAGTTTCCAGGTATCCATAGAGATGAAACGTGAGGGTCACTCAGAGAGTCAGTAGCAGGACCCCAAGAAAGGGACAGAAAGAACAAAGGTGGAGAGTGGCCCCCAGAGGCACCTGACCCTCTACCTGACACAATTCAATTTTCTGTTATAACATTTCCAGCTTCACATTTTACATTATGCACTTAAAAAAAAATAAGCAGAAATCTATTAGTTTTCTGTTGCCCCATAACAAGCTATCATAGTTTAGCAGATTATAACAATGCCCAAGTATCTACTCAGATGTCTGTAAGTAAGAAGTGTGAGCACTAGGTAGCTGAGTTCTCTGCTACCTAGGATTTAACAAGGCTAAAATCATACATGGGATTGCATTCTAAGCTCTCACAGTGATGGTAGAATCCCTGCATTCTTGCTGTAGGCTGGGTGTTCTCAGCTCCCACTGGCTACCTGCATTCTTTTGGCCCCCTCCATCTTCAAAGCCAGCAACAGAAACTCTCACTTCGAATCCCTCAATTCCTCTCACACTTACAATCTCTGACTTCAGAAAGAGCCCAGTCCCTTTTGAGGGCTCACGTAAGTAGGTGAGGCTCTGCTGAATGTCTTCCTTTTTTAAACTCAATGGTGCTATGTAGCATACCCTAATCATATTCACAGTATGAGGGGTTGTGCAGGACTTGTACATCGGAGGGAGGGCATCTGTGTTACCACTGAATTCTGCCTACCTCAAGAAACAACAACAGAGGTTGGATTTGAGTAGAAGTTGCCAGCAGCCCTCACTGACTGGAGGAATTTAATCAACTCAGATACAATAGGTTCAGACCTTCTCTGTGGCAGAGATGGGAATGGCATGGTGATTTCAGATCTCATTTGAGTCTCTCGTGAAGGAAAGTATATAATTTAACTTCTGTAGGGATGGAACTTGGACTTTGGTGTCATCAGGATTATAACCTAAACTACTTTGCAAACCAACCACTAGGAGATTCCTGTGTTTTCTCTTCAGAAAGTTTCAATATGAGTAAATCTTTGTTCCCTGGAATCTCATTTCAGAAAAAACACTCTTCACTCACTCTTTCTCTACCCCATCCAAGGGAAAGAAACAAGAATATCCACTTTTGTTAAGGACGAGTCTTCCCTCTCCATGGAAACTTGGTGTTTCTCAAACCAGCTTATTCAGATGAATTCTCAGGAGGAGCTTCCTTCCTCTTCCCAGGACGACCAGGAGCAAACACAATGCTAATGACTCTGACTTCAAACCTGAGGAAGCTCTTGAAAATGACCTGCTGAGCTGTCTAACTCCACTGGGGTTAGAGAACTATGAAATGCAGAATCTAAGTGTTTGATCTCAAAACACAAGCAATTTAACTATCAGGACAATTTTTATCTGATTTCTGGTTTTCTTTTAAAGATGGCTATAAAGGAAGAGTGTGAGTTTCTTTTAAGGAGGAAGGAAACTAACCTGCAGAGTGGCAAAGATAATATAGGTATTCAGAGTGGCAAAGAGCCCTTGTTAATTTGCCAGCCCTTAATATATTATCTTTTAATTCTTCAACTGTCTTCCATGAAGTAGGGATTATTATCCCCATTTAACACATGAAGAACTTGAGGCTCAGATTGTTGGTGGGAAAGCCAGAATTAGAGTATATGATTGTTGAGTTTTAAAGTCCATGCTCTTTCCAATCATCTTGAAGATGCCAGACTTCTGGTCCTCGGGATTTTAAAGAGAAGAGAATTTAATATGATGGAATTTCAATCATTGGAGATAATATGAGTATTCAATAACGGTGCTGGGGTCACTGGTAATCCTCTGTAAATGAAATAGAGTTGGACTGATACCTCACATATCAAGACAGGAAAAAAATATATATATATCGGAGGTCTAAGTTTAAAAATAAGTAAGGGACATTCTAGAAAAAAATGAGTTATTTTGTTGCCCTTGTTGAGCTTGTATAGGGAAAAGGCATATCAAAGTTAGACAGAAAACCAAAAGAAAAGACTGATAACTTCACCCTCATAGTCCAGTCTTCAATGTCCAAAATTGCCACAGAGTGCAAATGAACTGCTTGTTACATATCAAAACATGACTTAATCAACTCATTTAAAGTACTTTCTACAAATCAAAAAAGAAAGACCCAGCAATCATGAAGAAAAATGAATACAGGATATTAAAAAACAGTTCACAGAAAAGGAAGTACACGTGGCTCTTAAACATAGAAGATGTTTAATAACACCACCGCAAGAGAAGTGTAAATAAAAACTACACTAGGAGACCATATTTTACATTTCAAACTGGAAAAACAAAATAGAACAAAACACTTGTATTCTGCTTGTGAGGAATCAACTACGCTTTCCAGAGTGAGTTGGAGGGACAGCCCAGGCACAGTTGAGCTTTCTGAGCAGGACACTTTGGAAACAGTGAGAATCCCTCTCCTCACTTCCCAGGCGGCTGCAGAGAACTGTTTTTTTTTTTTTTTTTTTTTACTATTGCCTGAAGAGCAAATGGGGAAGGGGGAGAGGGGTGTCCAAGTTTCCATTTCTCTTGGAACTCAGAGTTGAAGTCTAAATCTCTTTAGGCAGAGTGTTGATTTGGTCGGTTTTCCTATGTTGGNTTTTTTTTTTTTTTTTTTTTTTTACTATTGCCTGAAGAGCAAATGGGGAAGGGGGAGAGGGGTGTCCAAGTTTCCATTTCTCTTGGAACTCAGAGTTGAAGTCTAAATCTCTTTAGGCAGAGTGTTGATTTGGTCGGTTTTCCTATGTTGGCAATCTAATAGAACTGTGCAGGGAAATAATTCACTTACTTAATACTGCCTACTGAAGCAATTTCTTTCGGTTTAAAGACAAGTAGTGTTTTCACAAAAGGACAGAAAAACAGATGTGTAATCTATTAAGTTTGTTTCTAAAGGCCAGTATTCTCTCAGGAAAGATTTAGGAGAACAAAATTTCATCTACCGAGAGTGGGGTTCGAACCCACGCGGGCACTAGCCCATTGGATCTTAAGTCCAACGCCTTAACCACTCGGCCATCCCGGTTGCTGAATACTGGGGTTCTGCAATTATTTTTTAAAATTAGAACCAATGTATTGTCCTGTGCATTTAGGAAAACACTGAATTATTTCTGGCTTTGTGGAATTGTATCAAAATATGAAGAAGATTATGACCGAGAGAACACAGCAAGCTTTCTGTGCTTTCTGAAACCGCTCACTATTTCCTGTCCCCTCTCACTAGATCACCTTAAATCCAGAGAAATTCTTGTCTTTCTTCAAGGTTGTTGTTGTTGTTAGTTGCTAGGTCGTGTCCGACTCTTTTACGACCCCTTGTACTGTATCCCTCCAGGCTGCCCATGGGATTTCCAGGCAAGAATACAGGAATGGGTTACTATTTCCTTCGCCAGGGAATCTTTCCGTCCCAGGGATCGAAGCGGGATCTCCTGAATTGGAGAATTCGCATTCATTACAGCTGACCCACCGGGGAAGCCCAAGTAAAAGAGAAAAGGACTACAAGAGAATTACAGGACTCGTAAAGCTCACGTTATTTGTGAGTAGCCATTCTAAATTCTCGTGGTGGAGATCAAAAATTCCCGATGGAAGTGCCGGGGATTGAACCCGGGGCCTCGTGCATGCTAAGCACGCGCTCTACCACTGAGCTACACCCCCGTCGCTAATCGTCTCTCCTAAAGGGAATAAACAAGTGGGAGGAGGAGGCCCTATAGTAGCAGAAATTACCGCACTAACGCCAAGTACAAATCTTCTCAGGTACCTCTATCGAAGGCACTGTCCCAATTTTTCCTTAAGAGATTAGCGGTTTGCCTGCTGAATTCAACCCCCCACCGCACGATAAAAGACTGGGGCCCAAAAGACACTATATTGAAACGAGCTCACTTTGGGATTACATTTGGAAATCACTAGTGGACCTAGAGGCAGTTCAATTTCGTGACTTTGATTTTAATGGCAAAATGCTTTCACTGACAGCCCAATATGTCCATAAAAGAAACACACTGGGCTAGGTATAGGCTTGTGGTTGTTGCTCAGTCCCTAAGTCGTGTCCGACTCTTTGCCACTCCATGGACTGCAGCCCGCCAGGCTTCCTTGTCCTTATCTATCTTCCAGGGTCTGCTCAAATTCTTGTCCACTGATGCTACCTAACCAACTCATCTTTTGCTGCCCCCTTACTCTTCTGCCCTTAATCTTTCGCAGCATCAGAGTTTTTTCCACCGAGTCAGCTTTTCGAATCAGGAGGCCAAGGTATTAGAACNTGTCCTTATCTATCTTCCAGGGTCTGCTCAAATTCTTGTCCACTGATGCTACCTAACCAACTCATCTTTTGCTGCCCCCTTACTCTTCTGCCCTTAATCTTTCGCAGCATCAGAGTTTTTTCCACCGAGTCAGCTTTTCGAATCAGGAGGCCAAGGTATTAGAACTTCAGCTTCAGCATTAGTCCTTCCAATGAATATTCAGGGTTGATTTCCTTTAGGATTGACTGGTTTGATCTTCTTGCTGTCCAAGGGGCTCTCAAGGGTCTTCTCCAGCACCGCAGTTTGAAAACATTAATTCTTTGGTTCTCAGTTTTCTTTATCGTACAACTCTCACATCCATACACGACTACTGGAGAAACCAAAGCTTTGACTGTACGGACCTTTGTCGGCAAAGTAGTGTCTCTGCTCTTTAATACGCTATATTTGTTATGACTTTCCTTCCGAGGAGCAAACATCTTTTAATTTCGTGGCTGCAGTCACCGTCCACAGTGATTTTACAGCCCAAGAAAACAAAATCTGTCACTGCTTCCACTATTTCCCTTATATTTATCCTGAAGTGACGGGACCAGATGCTATGATCATAGTTTTTTTTAATGTTGAGGTTCAAGCCAGTTTTGTACTTATCTCTCCAGGTGGTCTGGTACTCCCATCTCTTTAAGAATTTTCCTCGGTTATTTGTGATACACACAGTCAAAGGCTTTGGCATAGTCAATGAAGCAATAGATTTTTTTGAGGGGAATGCTATGATCCAATAAATGTTGGCAATTTGATCTCTGGTTCCTCTGCCTGTTTGAAACAGAGCTTGTACATCTGGAAGTTCTCAGTTCAGGTACCGCTGGCTACAGACCGGAAGACTAGAACTTCAAGTGCTTCCAGAAAAGACAGCACTTGTGACAATGGGGACTCCAATCTTTGCACTCAAAAGTATCCCCCGGAAGACTTATTACAAATGCAGATTCCAGAACCCCTCTTGCAATGATCCTTTGATAAACAAGGTAGATTCCAAGAATCTTAATTTTACCAAGGACTCCCAGGTAATCCTAACATCAACTGTCTTAAATGGCAACAGTCATGTAAGAGTGCTGAAAATTGTCATGGGGAATTTAAGAATCCATGAAAGAAGCTTCGAAATAGAAAATTTGTTTATCTGGAGGAGACAGAGCTGAAATGAAATCCTGAAGCACAATTTGGAATAGAATGAATTAATATCCAACACCTAATGTGTCAATGTCTCTCAGGTAACCAAGAGAAACCCCACAATGAAAGGGTCGTGTCAGTTGTACCAGATAAGCAAAGAGGGTCTAAGGACAACTGTTCAAGTTTCTGGGACAGTCCAGTTTTCACTTGTGACTCAGCTGGTAAAGAATCCGTCTGTAATGTGGGAGACATTGGTTCGATATCTGGGTTGGAAAGATCCCCTGGAGAAGGAACGGCTATCCACTCCAGGATTTTGGCCTGGAGAATTCCAGTCTGTGAGGTCGCAAAGGCTGAGAGAGTTAAACTTTCTTTTCAATCTTTACTTGGACTGTTTGAACTGCCTTGGTCCACAACCAGATCTTTCTTTTTGATAAATTCATGGAAAAGAAATGGCCCCCTCAAGTCCTTTGGCTGTTCAATTCTGATTTTCAATCTCTGGTCAGATCAAGTTTCCATTCCTAGAAGAGATGCCTGTCCAAATGTACTTCGTGGTCAAATCTCAACCAAAGGCCTGAAATGAAAAACAACACTTTGTGATGCTTTCTAACGTCGGGGCTTCGTGGCTTAGTTGGTTAAAGCGCCTGTCTAGTAAACAGGAGATCCTGGGTTCGAATCCCAGCGAGGCCTTTCTCTTCTTGGCTTCATAAGATAAAACCCTTAAAAGCAAATTCCATGGCCTCAAACCTTCAATCTTCAAAGGCTGCTGGTGACGATCTTTTGAAGACAAGCAAAGAAGCAGGAGTTAGAAAATTAATGGGTTGTTTTCTGGTTGAGTATTAACATAACATTTTGAGTAACAGTCGTACTTCAGATGTGTCATTTGCTAATCTTTTTCTCTGTCTTCATTTTTGTTAAATGTCTTTCACAGAGGAAGTTTTAAAATTTTAATGTTTTCCTAGCACCATTAGTTGAAAAGACTGTAATTTCTCCATTGAATGGTATTGGCATTCTTGTCAAAAGCCAACTGATCATATATGCAAGAATCTACTTGTGGGGTCTCTATTCTATTTCATTAGTCTGTATTTCTGGCTATATGTCAGGACCACATGGATTTGGTTACTGTAGCTTTAAAGTAAAATGTGAGATTAAGAACTGAGAGGGCTCCAAATTCATTCTCCTTTTTCAAGATCTTTTTGGCTATTGGGGGTCAATGTTAATGTTAATTTTAGGATGGATTTTTTTTAATCTCTAAAAAAATTAGGATTTTGATAGGGATTGTATTGAAACTGCAGATCACTTTGGGCTTTATTGACATTATAACCATATTAGTCTTACAGTTCATGAATACAGATATCTTTCCATTCACTGATATCTTCTTTAATACCTTTTTTCCCCTCTTTCTAAAGTTTTCTGGTTTTCAGTGTAAACCTCTTCCTCCACCTTGATTAAGTTCATTCCTAAACGTTTCATTCTTGTTCATGTAATTGTAAAAGGAACTGTTTCTTAATTTGTTTTGGATTGTTCATCGTAAGTGAATAAACATGCAACTGATCTTTGTATGTTGAATTTTGTATCTTTCAATTTTGCTGAATTCTTTTATTAGCGCTAATGTGTGTGTGTGTGTGTAATCCTCAGCACTTTCTATGTATGACGTTATATCTTTCTCTTGACTACTTATCCTGGCTAGAATTGATATTACTATGCTGAGTAGATGTAGTAAAAATGAACACCTATGTCTTGTTCCAGGCATTAGAGAAAAAAGCTTACACTTTTTCACCACTGAAGATGCTGTGACTTTTTGATAAATGACTTTTATCATGAAGATAAAATAGTTTCCTGCTATTCCTAGTTTATTGATTTTTTTTTAATCATGAAAGAATGTTGTCAAATGCTTTTTCTGCATCTATTGAGATGATCCTGTTCTTTTTTTCTTCATTCTGTTAATATGTTAAACCTCGCTTACATTCCAGGAATGTATCTTATTTGGTTGTGGATTATAATATATTGCTGTATTCAGTTTGCTAACATTTTGTTGAGGATTTTTGCATCTATGTTCATCAGGGATATTAATCTGCAGTTTTCTTTTCTTCTAATGGCTTCGATATTAAGGGAATGCAGTCTACATAAAATGAGTCATGTTCCCTTTTTTCAATTTTTTAGAAGATTTTGAGAGGGATTGTGTTAATTCTTCTTTAAATGTTTGGTAGAATCCACCAGTGAAAATGTCTAGGTTGGACTTTTCTTTTTGTAATTTTTTTGATTACTGCTTCAATATACTTAACAGTCATAGGTCTGTCAAAATATCTGTTTCTTCATGTTTCAGTTTTGGTAAATTGTGTGTTTCTGAGAATTTGTCCATTTCATTTAGGTTATCCAATATGCAGTCATACAATTTTTCATAGTGTTGGCTTGTAATATTTTTATTTGTGCAAAATCTGTAGTACTATCCCCACTTGCATTTCTAATTTTAGTAATTTGAATATCTTCTTTATGTTTTTCTTTGTAAATCTAGCTAAACATTTGTCAATTTTGTTGAACTTTTCAAAGAGCCAAATTTTGGTTTCATTGATAATTTTTCAATTGTTTCCTGCCTACGCTTTCTGATTGCCAGTCTTACCTGAGTGCCTGCCCTATGGATTTACAACTTGCTTAGCCAGTCCCCACAACTGGCACTCCCCAGTTTCTTCAATAAATAACCCCACCTCCCAACATAATGTTTTCTTGATGATTCTACACAAATTGACCACCTCTGGGTAACCAGCAGGCGTATCAACAATATTCCCAGAACTTTCTAGTAACTACCCACTCTACCTACTCCCAGGGAATCACTATTCTGACTCCTAATAAAGCAAAAGCGTCTTGCCGACATTGTAATGTAAACAATTGGCGTCATAGGAAGCATTCTGTTTTGCGCCTTTCCTTTGGTCAGCAAGTCTGTGAAGTTCATTCTTATACCTTATGGACTATTTTTTCTTATTGCGTTATAGTTTTTCACGCTAACAGACCTAGGCAATTGCAGATGAGCACTTGGAAAGTTTCTATTCTCTCTACTAAAGATCGCTGTATATTCTGATAAATAGGGGACGGGGGAGCCTCTTGAGCTGCCGTCTATGGGATCGCACAGAGTCGGACACGACTGAAGCGATTTAGCAGCAGCAGCCCTAGATTATAGACATGCTTTCATCCATCCTGACCAAACAAAAGAACAACCGTGTGTAGTCTTGTTTCCGTAGTGTAGTGGTTATCACGTTCGTCTAACACGCGAAAGGTCCCCGGTTCGAAACCGGGCGGAAACATCAGCTTTTGCTTGAAGTTTCCAGTTGACCACATGGTGTCTTTGTTTATCTTTAAACACAGGACCCTAGCACGAACGAGAGCAAAGTACCAAGCCACAATTATATTCGCACTGACAACTGAGAACCGCTAGGGCAGTGTTTTCATTCAGATTCTCTCTTGAGGTTTACAGAGAGGTGGTTCCTTAACCAATACCCTACCTGTTCTGGGACCGGGAAAACAAGTATTTAATGAAGAAACAGAAACTCCTGAAGGGACAGAAGGAAGATGGTGAAAAGAGCAAGAGGATACTTGCAGAAGTAATTTGGCAGACACAGCACAGGATGAAAGGCGTTAGAGATTTCTATCCAGACCTTTGGTCTGGGAGATCCAGCATTCGCTGAGAACGAGGGAAAACTGTCTGTAGACATGGCCTCAAAGGGATACGAAACCCTTTTTCCTGAAGCCAAGGGCAGAGGCCTGAGAGGGTAAACCAGACGCCCGGGAAGCTGAAAATGGCATTTAGTTAGTCAGTATATGGAAATGCTGCTTCTAGTTTCCTCAGGGAAACTTTCTTGAGGACGGGAAACAGAGCGAGCTAGTTAATATCCTTTCTCCTCAAGTCTGAATTCATGCCTTCCTCGGTTATCCGTAAGGAAGGACTTGGGGGCTTTGCTCGTCTTGTTTCGAAGTTCCTCCACTGAGCTCAGAGGAGCAGCACCTGAAGGAAAGATGTCGGATTTTTGGCAGATTGGGAAAGCGCAACATGGAGGGGAGTACTGAGGTCGTGTAATTCTTGGGGAAATTGATCTCAGGCTAAGGAAAGAGGGAGATAAAATATGTATTCTGACAAAGTGGCTGATCTTTAATAGGGTAGGGAAGAAGAGAGATGTCCGCTTAGCAAAGCAGAGTGGCGCAGCGGAAGCGTGCTGGGCCCATAACCCAGAGGTCGATGGATCGAAACCATCCTCTGCTACTAGTTTTGTGACGTGTCCAATACACGGCTTCAGTGTATTTGATTTCCTAAAGTTCATTTAGGGTTTAGCGTTTTCTTTTTTTCTCCGCAAATGACTGCACAATTTCCTTCTTGTTCAAAAGATAAGAGACAAATCTTATCTTTAGAGTAGAGGAAGAGTTGACAAATTTCATGATTATTTCCAACAAATTAACCTCTTGTGTTCCAGAGACTATACACTGAGGTAGGATATAATTTTTTATTTTCTTGCACATTTCCTTACAAAGAAAAAACAGTGTTATATTGCCTGAGATCATTGGTTGTTAAAAACCCATATTGCCTTTTTACTTGAGTTGGGGGGGGTTCAGGTTCTTTCACTCTTGTTTATTCTTAGGGGTGATTTATAACGTTCAAGTTAATAGAAACATACTGTGAACGCTTCTCTGAAGCAAATTTATGTTACAATAATTGAGAAGACATCTTTCATACACTATCCCTGTTCATACTTAGATAAAATGGATTCATGCTAATGTTACGAGAAACATAAACAAAAACCTTGCATATGAAATGATAGAAAACAGTAGACTATATTTAAAATTTTTTTTGTGCATCAGAATTCCATGGAGAAACTGGAAGAAAAATAGTTTTACTGATATATTTGCAAAAGAAATTGAGAGAAAATGTCTAATTTAAATAATTTTAAATGAGTGACTATATATGACAAGAAAATATAAATTCTTCTAAGCAGTGAGAATTCACATAGAAAAATATCAAAAGAAAAAATATTAATAAAAATTTGTATGTATTGGATCTGTTTCATTCCTTTACTTCTCTGATGAATATGTTTTCTGGCAAAGCCAACCATTTTCAATTTATTTTGCTTGCATATTCCCCTAAAAGAATTTTTAACTGAAAATGTCCAGGCACAGGAGATTTGAATAAAATGAGACAAATAGACTCAGAGGAGAAGTACCATGCAGCTGCAAAAAAGATATGGAGTGATTTACAGGAGATATTGTTACTTATGTGAGGGGATGTACAGATGAAGATTATAATATGCTATCTTTTTTCAGGAAGGAAAGGGAGTCAGGAAAACATATGTATTTTCCCTTTTGAACAGAAAACAGCAAAGATAGACCAGTGAAACTGGCAATCTAAAAGTGTAGTAATAGTGCTGGGGTACATGAAGTATTGGGTTGTCCAAAAACTTCATTGAGACGTTATGGAAAAACCAGAACGAAAATTTTGGCTAACCCAAAACAGGGCTGGTGGGAGAAATAGAGGAAGGACAGCAAATAGTGGAAGAGAGGAAAAATAGAGTTACAGACTGTCCTTGAAGTGTGGATCATAGAAATCAAAAGATGTTCCTCAGAGATTGAACCCTTGGCTTTATTTGTGTAAACTATGCTTTCAATTCAGTCACTCAGTCATGTCCAACTATTTGCGACCCCATGAACTGGAGCATTCCAGGTCTCCCTGTCCATTACCAGCTCCTGGAGTTCACTCAAACTCATGTCCATTGAGTCGGTGATGTCATCCAATCATCTCATCATCTGTCGTTCCCTTATCCTCCTGCCTTCAGTCTTTCCAGCATCAGGGTCTTTTCCAATGAGTCAGTTTTTCAGGTGGTCAAAGTATTGGAGTTTCAGCTTCAGCATCCATCCTTCCAATGAATATTCAAGACTGATTTCCTTTAGGATGGACTGGTTGGATCTCTTTGCTGTTCAAGGGACTCTCAAGANCATGTCTCTGCTTTTGAATATACTATCTAGGTTGGTCATAACTTTTCTTCCAAGGAGTAAGCGTCTTCTAATTTCATGGCTGCAGTCACCATCTGCAGTGATTTTGGAGCCCAAAAATATAAAGTCTGACACTGTTTCCACTGTTTCCCCATCTATTTCCCATGAAGTGATGGGACCGGATGCCATGATCTTCGTTTTCTGAATGTTGAACTTTAAGCCAACTTTTTCACTCTCCTCTTTCACTTTCATCAAGAGGCTTTTTAGCTCCTCTTCAAATAGAGTTGTGGAAAATTACTTGCAGGCATTATAAATACACACTCATAAATGAGCCCAAAATGCATCCTATATTACACTAATCTCTAGTCCCTTAAAACTGCAATTCACAGGGTTATTTGTTTGCTTTTCTAAATCATCATCCATCTTACTGAGGAAGAAACACCCCAGTCTCTGCCCAGTTCTCTGTCCTTCATTAACTTCATTTTTCAATTCCCTATACCCTCACAGAAGTTTAATGTAAGGCTCATATTGTCTTAGTTTACCATTACTGCCTTTACTACCTTTTCCCAATTCATAATTTTCTCACACTTTTTACTCGTGGTATAACAAAAGCTACTCCTTTTGACCTGACACAATATCCTTCCTTCTTCAATTCCTTACTTCTACGTGCTTTATGATCTCATATTATAATCTATATATTCCACTTCTCCAATAGAGAAACTCACTGATAGAAAAAAACCACAATTCTGGAAGGGTTTCCAATAAAATGTATGCAGTGCTGAATTCCCTGCTGATTTCCAGACATTTATGTTCATAAATTTCACCTTTCTCTTCAAACTCTCTGCATTAACTCTTTTCTGTTGATCATAAGATGTTTGTTACATTTTACAAACTCTAGACTCCTCTCTGCTACTCCCTACTCCAGCAAGCATGGAAACTCCTCTTTCAGTTAATTCCTAGTTATGTTTTGATGAGAAATGAAGTTTTTTAGTTGTGTGTGACTCTGAGGTCCCAGGGACTGTAGCTTACCAGGCTCCTCTGTCCGTGGAATTTTCCAGGCAAGAGTACTGGAGTGGTTGCCATTTCCTTTTCCAGGGGATCTTCCTGACCCAGGGATTGAACCTAGGTCTCCCACATTGCAGATAGATGCTTTACCCTCTTAGCTACCATTATCATTCCTTTACTTCCTCTCTGATAATTAGTATATGTACAGACATGCATATATATATATATATATTTATCCTTCCCTCAAAATTTGTATATTAATCATATATTAATTTAGTAGTCATTTCCTTTCTGATAAAATATAATTCAAACATATGCTGTAATTTTCTGCTAATATCTGCTGTCTCAATTTAAATGGTGCTATAATTCTGAATGTGTCACTATGAATCACCATATTTTCAAAATCAATTTAAGTGATTTTTAAACTGCTGCTATAAGACTTTGTCTCCATAATTCTTGAAAGCTTGTATATTTAGAAAAAAATCAAAATTATACTTTATCTAAACACATCAAACATTTTAAAGGACTCTTCTAAGTTGATTTTTGTGTAGTGCTTAAAATTATTTTGTCTTTAAAATACAAATTTTGTTTCCATAATCCCAGTATCTTGTTTTCATCCAGTCTCAAGACACCCTCCTCTTTTGTTGCTTTTTCTCTCTTACTGTATGTTGTTGATGTGCTGAGTTCCATCGACAACTATATTCTTCCCCATGGTTCTTTTACTTCTCATTAAAAATGGCAACCTGCCCAGACATATTTTCCTGCTGCATAGTTTCACAAACCACTGTTTCAAAATAAATAAATAGCTGCTGGGAGCCAACATGGAGAATCCCACCCATGGCAAAGGACGTGAAGAAGAGGCCTGACGGGCAAAGGTGAGATCAAGCCTCAAGGGGCCCCTTCTCTAGCATCTACCCCCAAACCAGAATCTGTCTGTTTTATTATTTCATGACTTTCACCAACTCCTCTGACTTTAACTGGGGGCTATCCCTGACCACCTTTTTCTGGAGAAAATCAAACTTAAGGCTCTAGCTAATAAGTCTCCTGGACATGATAGGAATATTTCAATTCAAACCCCCTCTGTTAGCATTCTAGCTTGCTTGGCAGGTTTATCCAGACTTTTGAAGCTATGCATATGACTGTTCACAGCCTCCCAACTGTGAGAGGCACAGGAAGCATAAAAGATAGAGCCTTTCAAAGAGTTAAAAGCTATTAGAGTAGTGCTGGTGTAGAATTTCATTATTGGGCCAGTGCTTGCTGCCAAGTTCCCATATCCCTTATCCACTGTGCATCTGGGAGTGCATTAGTTAACATAGTTGGAATGTAAAAAAACAAGTGTAGCTTTGAAATTGGAGAAGAAAATGGCAACCCACTCCAGTATTCTTGCCTGGAGAATCCCAGGGACAGAGGAGCCTGGTGCGCTGCCATCTTTGGGGTCGCACAGAGTTGGACACGACTGATGTGACTTAGCAGCAGCAGCCTTGAAATTAACCACATTAGACCTTAGAGCTAATTGCNGGGTGCCGCTTTGGTTTATCACTTCATTGTTTTAACTGGGGACATTATCCTTAAACTATCTTCATTTCTTAGAGTCTTTATGAATTGTCATAATATTCTGATGCTCTCACATTGCCTTCCAATGGTCTTCTAAATTGTTTCTTCATAAGTTTAAATCATCCTAAAGAATATAATTGCCAACATTTTCACAATGTAATTGGTAAAATTTGAACATTAAAATAGTCCAGTCCATCACTGAATTTTATCCTTTGGTACCCAAAAGCAATTTGATATATGCTGCTGCTGCTGCTGTTGCTAAGTCGCTTCAGTCGTGTCGGACTCTGTGCGACCCCATAGGCAGCAGCCCATCAGCCTCCCCCGTCCCTGGGATTCTCCAGGCAAGAACACTGGAGTGGGTTGCCATTTCCTTTTCCAATCCATGAAAGTGAAACGTAAAAGTGAAGTCGCTCAGTAAGTGCCTGACTTTGTGACCCCATGGACTGTAGCCTACCAGGCTCCTTCGTCCATGGGATTTTCCAGGCAAGAGTACTGGAGTGGGTTGCCATTACCTTCTCCGTGATATAAGCTAGTATCCTTTAAAAATATACAAGTCAAACAGTGTCCATGAATTCTTTTTCTCTTTCAAAGGTATTTTTATTTTATAGCTACCATGAAATTTTATCTCTCATGTTGCATTTTTCTATGCTTAAACGCTGTTACGGATTATTATATTACTTTGAAACAGAAAAATATATTAAAAGATGAATATAATTTTTAACTATTTTTGGTGTGTGTTTTGTATTTCAAGGGTCTCCCCCCACCCCGTTTGAGTTGTTTTCAAGTTTAATAGTAGCAAGTGACCAATAAAATGTAAAGATGTAATTTTTGATAAGCATTTAGTATACGAAAAGAAAATTTGTATTTGAACTTAATAAGAGAGATAGCACTTTTTCCCTAGCCCTTGTGTCTGCGGGTGAAAGCTTCCAGGGGTTGCAATGAGAAGACTTCCATAGAAATAAGTATTATCGGACATTTACAGAGAGGGAATGTTAAATCAGATAAAAACAGACCTTCTATAGGTCCCACCGAGATTTGAACTCGGATCGCTGGATTCAGAGTCCAGAGTGCTAACCATTACACCATGGGGCCTGGCTTGTATGAGCAATTTCTAAATTCTTTGATGATATAATTCTTCCTCCCTAAGGACCTTGATATGGTTTTCTAAAGGGTAGAAATACATTTTGCATTTCCTCCTCTGGATTAAGTCATGAACCCTTACCTGTCAACATGCCTGTAACTATCTTCTAAGCCAGACTCTACTGGAAAACATTTCCTCCCTAATGTTAGGAATCGTTCTCTCCACCCACGGAGTGCTCGGTTTTATGACAACGGTTTTGTACTGTTACTTCACCCAAGGGTCACAGTTGTCCTACGAGATGGGGATCATTATAGCTATTTTACAGATGAATAACCTGAGGCAGAGACCTGGTGTCTTTCACCCTTCTTTATCAGATTCTATTACTTCACAGAAAATCGTCTTATTCTAGGGTGGTAAGCTGAAGCTCCAACACTTTGGCCACCTTTTGCAAAGAACTGACTCATTGGAAAAGACCCTGATGCTGGAAAGATTGAAGGCAGAAAGTGAAGGGGACGACAGAGGATGAGATGGTTGGATGGCATCATGGACTCGATGGGCACGTGTTTGAGCAAGCTCCGGGAGTTGGTGATGGACAGGCGTGTTGCAGTCCATGGGGTGGCAGAGTCGGACACGCCTGAGCAAGTGAACTGAACTGATCAACCTCTTTTGCTGACGCTTTGTGGAAACATTTACCAGAGTTGCAGACGAGACACTGACATTTAAGGAAAATGGAATTAAACATGCTTGGAAGATGCGATTGGAGTAAGATCCCTGCAGCCCTGGGAGTACAAGGCAGAGCCAGGAAGGTGAGGGGAAAAGGGAAGGAAAGGCCCTCGAGAGTCTTCCTAGGACCGAGTCCAGCCCCACGGTCCTACTTCCACCAACAGAAAATATGCAGAGACTCCCAAATGGTCACAGAGAAGATTCCCTTGCTGCCGCAACTGTTTCCCCCACACACATCGGCGTCCACACTTGGTGAAAACCTGCAAGACAATCAGTTTCTGTGATGGGTCTTGGTGAATATTCTGAGTTGCATCCTAATCCAGTATCTCCACAAACTCCTCAGGCTGGCTTTTCGCGGGCAAAGATACCCAGCACAAGTTTAGCAGTGAGTACCCAGCGATTTCTTTAGCAGTATTGGGGAGTCTAGCTTTGCTCCAAGCAGTTTCCTGGAATTCAACGCCCATCGGATGAGACTGACCTAGCTGAAATACTTTCATGATTTGCAGATTGGGATTGCGTTCCAGGAGTTCAGATTTTAAACTGGAGGTGGGTTTCGGGGTCCATGCGCCTCTAGTGGATTTAGACCATGAAGCACAACTCCCACTACCTGGGTGGGGGGAAAAAAAATCACCAAAAACAAAAGGCCAGGTTTCTTGCAGGATTCCTCTACAGAAGGATTTTTTTCAGGGTGGCTTTTACTGGACAAAATCTTTAAACTGGTTCTTTTCTGGAATGCTGGGTTGGGAGTTTTCCTCTAGAACAGGTGAAGAATGGCCAAGGACTGTTCCTTGTTTGCATAGAGTGGGTAGAAGACCCTCAAGAGAGAGGGTAAAGATCCACCATTGGAGACCCTAAACTGTCAAAACCTGGCGGATACAAGAAAAATGTCCTTACAAAGGAGACGCTTTTAAACCCGAGTGGGGAGAACCCAGGTAGATTCCTGTTCCATCGGCATAACTTAGTCAGCAACGGATACACTAGCCCGATGACGTTTTCCACGCCCCAGTGAATAGTCCCAATGGCCTTGACTCTGTGTGGCTCCTGATATGTTAGCAAAAGTGCACTGTGTGAGGAAGAGGCCTTGACCTGTGCAGCCGCGGTTCCCCGGGTAGCAGAGAAAAGGCCTGTACTTCCCAGGGCCACATCCTACAGCTTTCCCAGACTCACGTCCTCAGGCGAACTGTGATGAGGACAGCAAGTGAAGCCCTTCGAGCAAAGAATAAATAAAGTGCAGTGTCCAGAGGCTAGAGTCTCCTTCCTGCACCCCCAGAAAGGGAAAAAGAATGCCTTCAGATTAAATCCTCGCTTTCTGTGCAGCGTTCAAACATCTTCAACTGGATGACAAATGTGTAATTAGCCCTTTTCAGAGGCTAGGCCCATGGCAGGCACTGGCCTCTCCTTAGTCAATAGATAACCAAAAGTAGGCACATCCAGACTTTAGGATGACAGGGCAAGCCTGTAGTCAAAAGAGACTTTCTTTTCAAATTCTGATTCAAAATTCGGTGCTCCTATTACATATCCTTCCTCAACTCCAAATTGAGCTACTGCTGTGGCCTCATTAAGACAAAGTCATGGTTGACATTCACCTTCAGGGAAGTTTCTGCTCCAGTCCTGGGCAAAGTCTGGTTCTCAGAGTTTACTGTAGGCTTGGGATGATTGAAGGAAAAGAGTGAGAATGAATTTGGGAAAAAGCAGAGCAGAATGTTTTGGAACCAGACATGGACACAAGCTACCCTGGGTTCTGGGATGATCAAATTAGATTAGGTGAAACTTTATGCACTTGGCAAGTTTTTCTTTTCTCTTTATTTAATTTATGTTTTTGTTTGTTTCTTTTGGCCACATATCCTACGGGATCTCAGTTCCCCAACCAGGGATAGCCTGGAATTCTAACCATTAGGCAGCCAGGGAACTCTACACAATATTTTTAAAGGACGTGAGTCTGAGTGAACTCCGGGAGATGGTGATGAACAGGGAGGCCTGGCATGCTGCAATTCATGGGGTCCCAAAGAGTCGGACACAACTGAGTGACTGAACTGAACTGAACAGGAGCCAGGGATGTGGGACTGAGAAGTGAAAGGTGAACAAAGCCACAGTACTGGTCTCTCCCCTAGGATATCCTCTGTCTAGAACAGGAGGTGGGGGCATTATTCAATAAGTAATTAAAACGTGAAGTGGTAGGAGAAGGGGACATTTGGGTGCTGAGGAAACACAGATGGAGCACACGAGCCTAGATAAGGGAGCCAATGAAGGCCTGGGTAAGAAGGGCTGAAAGGTCAAAGTTAATATTTGAGGAATGAACAGAGAATCAGAACTGGAGGCAAAATGGAGGGCAAAAACGTTTTGCTGGTAGTAAATACAGAAAGGAAAAGAAAATGGTAGAATTGATTGTATCATGGCTTATGACTAGGAGATATTTTGGAGGGATGACTGTGACAGGAACGGTGACAAACGAGGTTGGAGGTGTGGGCAGGATAGGTTAGGTTTTAACAGTCATGAAAATGTGGGGAGCTGCCCCCAGCAAAGTGGAAAAAACTTGTCCTGTACTGGAATTCTCAAAGGTGATAGCAAGGGCTGCTCACTCATGGGTTGCTACCCACAAGTTGAAGAACAGTCCCACAGGATCAACTTTGTGCAGAGGTATTCCTAGCATAAGTCTAAGTAAGAATTGAAGGGATTTGCAGTTATGACGGGAAGAGGCGGCCTGAAAGTGTTAAGGGCCCGGACTGCTAGTCAATCTATCGTGCTCCGCTCCGTGGTCTCAGATGTCTCCTTTGAGCGCCCTCTGTGAAGAGCCCAGCCGAGAGAGAATAGAGCCGTCCCTAATCGCCTTCTAATCACAAATTTATCACGTCTCAGTTTAGACTCCCTTTTCCAGTTTTAAGGTAAAGTGGCCATTCTTTTAAAAACAAAGTTCTTTTGTCTGCTCACACAGATTTCTTTGTAGGAATAAAGCAAAGGTAGACAGCGGAGAGACGGCGCCTCCGCATCCGGACCTGGGCAGACCTGGGCACGGGTTATAGGACCGGCGGCTTCTCCTGGTGGTACTGGATTCTGATCACAGCTTCGCTCAGCAGCAGGTGGGCTCCGAGTTCCCATCAGAGCAGACTCTGTGGCTATTGCTCGTTAATACTGACGCGTGGTGGGTTGGATTACAAAAGAAAAGGCTGGGTTAAGGGACGAGCTTGCAAAAGTAAAAACGAAAGCAGAAACAACCAGGAAGGTCCCACCGAGATTTGAACTCGGATCGCTGGATTCAAAGTCCAGAGTGCTAACCATTACACCATGGGGCCTACAAAAAGAGGTTTTGAAAAATTATCTCTTGTGGCAAATATTCATCTTTGAGGCACTAGAGGCCAATTACCAAAATTTAAACAACGTGACCCCCCCAATCCCCCAACAAAATTGTACCTTCTGGAGGGGTAGTTTTGAAAATGTGTGGGTGTTTTGGTTGTCTTAATGGCTTAGTGGCACAACTGGTTTTCAGGTCAGGGCCAGATGCTGGAAGTCCAGTAATGCTCAGGACATTCCTATACCAAGAATTATCCTTAGAACAGCACGACTTTTGTAAAACATTTTCATCTGGATTTTCAAGGATCTTTTCTAAGGGTGAAGTCCCTGCTTCCAACTTTGTACCCTCTCACTTAATCGTCTTCTCATATACAACTGGCAGTGCTGTGTGGGACCTTGTTAGGATTATGACTTTTATTCTGAGATAGGATGTCACAACTTCTGGTTAGGTGTCCTGGGGCACTCCTCTTTGGAATCTGACCATTCTGAAGCCACCACACAGTTAGGGAGCCAGATTTCATAAAAGTGCTCAGACTGGGAATTCCCTGGTCATCCAGTGGGACTCCGCACTTCCACTGATGTGCAACTAGATTGGATCCCTGGTCAGGGAAAAAGATCCCACAGGTCGAGTGGCAAAAAAAAAAAAAGTCCTCTGAATGTTAGTCCTAGCCCACAGCCAGTGTCGATTGCCAGACAAGCGAGTGAAGATGCTTTTAGATAATTCTAGCCCTCAGCAGTTGTCCTGTAAATCACAAGTCAATGATCTGCCTAAAGCCCCAGATATTTCAGAGCTGATAGCCATTGCAGCTGTGCTCTGACCTAATTCCTGACCACAGACTCCATGAAGATTAATAAAATGCTTTGTGCTATCAAGTTTGGGCTGTTCAACATGCAGGAACAGTAACCTGAACAGGTCTAGAAACAGGAATTTTCTTGACTTAATCTCTTCGTTTTGCCCAATGAGAATGTTCCCAATATTTTGCCACCATAAGTAATGTGAACATCAGTGTCTTCCTATGGGCCAATTTGTTTGTCATATATTTTCAAAACTAATGTTTGTTCACAAAATTGGCAGGCTTGTGTGGGGTCTTGTGAGAGTGGGATGATTAAAGATAAGAAAACTCCCCTTTTTAGATAACCATCTAAGTGCTATGTCCTTTCATTATATTAAGCTGTAAAAAGACATTGGTTGGCATGCCATTGACTCAGTGTACATTCTAGACTCTGAGCTTGGTGCTGGGGTATGGCTGAGAATAAGACTCCTTTGGTAGAACCCACCTCTTTAGGAAAGGTTTTATAACAATTTTATTGCTTTTTTTTTTTTTTTTTTCTGGATGTAGATCTTAACAGAGATGGAGTGATCTTCTCTTGCTTTGCAGGGCATTTTTTTCAGCAGCTATCTAGAAAACTTGCAGGTTGTTGAGGCTCTCATGGCTCCCTCTGCTCCAGCCACAACAGCCTTTGGCAGGTCCCAAAACACACTAAGCGGGGGCCTGGTTTGGTACTTGTTCCTTTTGCCTGAAACAGATTCCCCCAACTAGTGACAGATTCCCCCAACTAGTGACTCACCACTTTATGCCAATGACTCCTCTGTGAGGCCTTGTCCACGTGCCTTCCTTAAAATTACCTTTCCCAAAGTCCTCTTTCTTTCTTTTTATCCACATCACCTATTAAGGCGCTGATATATTAAGAATTTTATTAATTTATTAATTATCTGGCTGTAAAAAGTGACCTAATGTGTTGTCAGATTCCCTTTCTCCTGTCCAATATCAAATTATGTGCCAGTATTTGAAACTACTGTCTGTTCTCAGCTAATAAAAATGTGGGAGTGTCACTTGATTTGTAAGGGACAGGTCCATGAAGTCCAAAAATTAGACATTATTGCAGAGCCCTTAAATATAGATCAATGCAGTTTGCAATTCTGATTCCCTGGTTGAAAAGGTAAGAATGTTGTATTTGACATCTCTTTTTAACTGGTTAAGAAAAGGACTACTAGTTCCCTAATGGATTAGTGGTACTTTTTCTGTCTCCATCATGCTCAGAAAAACAAAGAAACATCTATGACTGATAGATAATTTAACAAATAATGTGAGTCTGCTTCATTTAAGTGACCATACAATGTTAAACTGGCATCTAGAATCATGACTATTTCAGAATCTTATTTGATAAACTCTTCATGGTTCACACCTAGAGGTTTTATACTGAAGTCATATCATTGTTTTGAGAAGTGTGCTCATGATACAGAATGAAGCCCTTGGTGTAACATTCAACTGCTTGCTCAACCCTTTTCACTGCTCCCTTTTGCCCACTCCTGTAGACGTTAGTCCCACCAACATTCCCAGTGCCTTGAATGTGACACCTACGTTCTTACTTCATCTGCCCAGAATGCTGTTTTGTACACCACTCCCCTCTGCTGGTAACTATTACTTATTCTTTGCTCCTTGGGTTTTCCACATACATCTCTACTGAAGCATTTATTATCTTATTATTTCATTTGTTTGTTTACTGACAATGTGCACATATGACTGAAAATTCAAAGTGTGTAAAAACTTCACAATCAAAAAAGATTTTCTATTCATCCCTGCTTCTAGGCTATCCAGCATTCTTTCTACAAAAATAACCAATATTAGCAATTTGTGTAGTAGTCTTCTGGAGATATTTTAGATTCATACAAACCTATGTATATAAAAATCTACTACACATTATCCTGTATCTTGCTTTTGGCATTTGACAGTAAATCATGGAGATCATCACCTATCAATACTTGAGGAAGCCATATAGGCTACATTCGAATACGCACATCGTCCATGTTTGCCTCCTTAGCGCAGTAGGCAGCGCGTCAGTCTCATAATCTGAAGGTCCTGAGTTCGAACCTCAGAGGGGGCAGACTTTTTTAAGGCTGCTCGAGAGACGCGAGGCTCGCTCCCTNCTTAGCGCAGTAGGCAGCGCGTCAGTCTCATAATCTGAAGGTCCTGAGTTCGAACCTCAGAGGGGGCAGACTTTTTTAAGGCTGCTCGAGAGACGCGAGGCTCGCTCCCTTCGAAGGAAACGGCAACTCGGTATTCTTGCCCGGAAATTTTCATGTATAGGGAGCCTGGTGGACTACAATCTACAGGGTCGCTAAGAGTAGGGCATGACTGTTACTAGCTGTACATTTACAGGTAAGTTTCTTATCATCTCTGGACCTGTATTTTATAATCTGTAAAACAAATATAAACAGTAATTTAACTCAAAATATTGTTATAAAGAATAAGTGATTTAATGTATACAAGGACATTTTGGGATTTCCTCTATGTCTCAGCAGGTGAAGAATCCGCCTGCAATGCAGGAGACACAGACCGTGGGTTTGATCCTTGGCTGGGGAAGATCCCTTGAAGAAGGAAATGGCAACCTATTCCAGTATTCTTGCCTGAAAAGTCCCATGGACAGAGGAATCTGGTGGGCTACAGTTCAATGGGTTGCAGAGTTTGTTGCAGCAAAGCACACAGGGAAAGTTTTAGGACATTATCTGGCACACACTAAGCAGTAAATATTGCTACTAAAATTATGCAAAAGAACCTTCAGATTTGTTTTTACCTGCAGGTAGAATGATATACTGTAATGTTCTACTTTATTGTTCACCATTCAGATTACTTCTAGTCTTTGGTACTACAAACTGGGCTGTTTGGAAAACTCTGTAACATGTCATTTTCACATTTTCAAAAATGGTAAATTCCTAGAGATGAGGTTGCTGGGAGTAGGGATATGTGTGTTTTTAAATATGCTGGATACTGCCCACTTTTCCTGTATGAAAGTTCTCCCAGTTTTCAAGGCCACCAGCAGTGACTGAGAATTCAAGAACAACCTTGTTCAGAGTTTTCCATTTCTATCCCAGCATACAGTGACTATCCTGTAATGAATAGTAGATGCTGAATAATATTTATTAGTTAACTGGATCAAAGGATGGTTTAGGAAATACAGTTGGGTTTTGGTGGCAGCAAGAACACTTAAAATCCCTTTGGCATTAAATCCATTTAAATGTTTTAAATCTTGTTTGCTGTTATTCACTGAAGATTATTAGAAGACAGAATAGAAATAGTTATCTTTTACTGATCACTTTGAGCAGTTTTACTATTACAGAGATTTCTTTTAGAACCTGGAAAGCGTGGTAAAAGAAAAAAGCATTATTGAAAGTTTATTAANTTCATGATGCCCATGGCCTTAGACGAGATGCCGGTATCCGGATGGACCTGCTTCAGCACCTTGTACACGTACACGGAGTAGCTCTCCTTGCGGCTGCGCTTGCGCTTCTTGCCGTCCTTCTTCTGCGCCTTGGTCACCGCCTTCTTAGAACCCTTCTTCGGGGCAGGAGCGGACTTCGCTGGCTCAGGCATGGTGAGGTACTGCAGTCACAGAACCACTATGGAAGTGAGAGCCGAAAGGCACCCTTTTAAGGACAAGGGTTTATGCAAATGAAGCGCAGTATAGGTTTCTGGTGATTGGTGCGTCTTCTGTGTGACATCACAGCTCAGCTTCGCCCAATCAAGGTAGGCATCCTGCATAGTCGCATTTCCATTGGTCTAAACGAAAGTAAAACGGTAGCCAATCGTACAGCTTTCTTTTCGCGCCCAGCGAGGGTTATAAACTTGCTGATTCTGTATGCGCTTGTCATTCTCGACGGTGACCGTTGATCCTGAGTCATGTCTGGACGTGGCAAACAAGGCGGCAAAGCTCGCGCCAAGGCCAAGACTCGCTCTTCGCGGGCGGGCCTCCAGTTCCCGGTGGGCAGAGTGCACCGCCTTCTCCGCAAGGGTAACTACGCCGAGCGGGTCGGGGCCGGGGCTCCGGTGTACCTGGCGGCGGTGCTGGAGTACCTGACGGCCGAGATTCTGGAGCTGGCCGGTAACGCGGCCCGGGACAACAAGAAGACCCGCATCATCCCGCGTCACCTGCAGCTGGCCATTCGCAACGACGAGGAGCTCAACAAGCTGCTCGGCAAAGTCACCATCGCTCAGGGTGGTGTCCTGCCCAACATCCAGGCGGTGCTGCTGCCCAAGAAGACTGAGAGCCANCATCCCGCGTCACCTGCAGCTGGCCATTCGCAACGACGAGGAGCTCAACAAGCTGCTCGGCAAAGTCACCATCGCTCAGGGTGGTGTCCTGCCCAACATCCAGGCGGTGCTGCTGCCCAAGAAGACTGAGAGCCACCACAAGGCGAAAGGGAAATAGAAGTCTGGGTTACTTCGCAGCAGTTCAAAAGTCTCAAACCAAAGGCTCTTTTCAGAGCCACTTAAAGTTTCCCTGGAAGAACTGAGCACTAGATTATCATAGATGATAATTTAAAACAAACACGTATTATGCCAACCTTGAAACTTTAAAGACAGACACTTTTGTTAAAGTGTGTCGTGTAGTTTATAAACATCCATCAGCTTTTCTAATACGAGGATCTATATACTCGCTAAATACTGCCACCCTGTGCCAATTATTGAGTTGGAAAGCACAAAAGTTACGATGCAAGATCTATCCCTTTTTGTGGCAGTATTAAGGCTTTTGATTTTCTGGGGTTTAGTAATTAAAGATTTCGTGTGTCCAGGGAGCAAATCAAACCTGTTTCTCAGGCCAAAGGCCATTATTGGAGGCGTTAGTTTTCTGAAAAATACCTACTGAAAACAGGGGGGCCTTAGTGGGACTCAAACATGGTGGCCCTTTCTCCCCGTTTCTGGTAGGCAAGGCTAGCCTTGACTTCCCTGAGTTCCAAACAGTCTAAGGAGCAGACTACAAACCACCTGAGGCAAGATTGAAGGGATCAGAGAAACTAATCAAGATTAGGAGACCTAACCAACTGATACCCTGCATACACCCTAACCTTGTCAGCAACCACGCCCTTAAGAAGTATAAAACTTTTCAGATCTTCCCAGGTTGGGATGGTTTTTTGAGACAAGTTTACCTGGTGGCTCAGACGGTAAAGCGTCAGCCTACAATGCGTGAGACTCGGGTTCAACCCCTGGATCTGGAAGATCTGGAGAAAGAAATGGCAACCCACTCCAGTATTCTTGCCTGGAAAATCCCACGGACGGCGAAACCTGGTAGGCTACAGTCCATGGGGACCCAAAGAGTCGGACACGACTGAGAGACTTCACTTTGAGACAAGAGCCCGTTGTGTCTCCTGTTGTCTGGCAAAGGAATAAAACTTTTCTACTCTACCCAGAACAGTCTCCGAGATTCAGTTCTGTACTGATGTACAGAGAAACTGAGCTTTCAGCATCGCTAATTTCATGTCAGCGTACATTGTTTTACATCGTTGAATACGGAAATTTTAAATCTTCAGGTCTTTTACCAGAAAAGTTAGCTGAGGTACCTGGTAATTATACCCATTGGTTTATTGTTGTGTTCTAAAGTATTTTCCTAGCTTCCTTGGACCCATCCACACAAATTGAGGTGTCGATATAAAGTACATCCACACAAATTGAGGTGTCGATATAAGGTAATGGTCATAGGTTTTAGGATGAAAATGCTAAATTCTACTGTTAAAATGCCATCTTCTTGGTCTTTTTATTGTGTAAAAGATCTTGATGTACTGATGGAATTAGATAGTTTTCCACTTACTTTCAAGAAGGAAAAAAAACTTGCCAGGTAATTTCTAGGCTCTGAGGGGAAAGAGATGATCAGAAAAATTCAGATGTCAGGCAAGGTGTCTATCCCAAATTTCTGCCAGTGGCTTCCCAGGTGGCTCAGTGGGGAAGAATCCGGAGGGTTCGATCCCCGGCTGGGGAAGATCCCCTCATAAGGAAATTCCAATCTGGTCCAGTATGCCTGGAGAATTCCATGGACAGAGGTGCTTGGCAGACTACAGTGCATAGGGGGTCGTAAAGAGTCAGACACAACTTAGTGACTGAGTATCGCACATGTATGCAAGGAACTATTATAGATGCAAACTCATGGGATATGTGATAAATATACACTATTGGTGGGGATTCAGATTCTTTAAAAACAAAGGAATTACATTCCTAAAATAGAAAACTCAATTATGTTGCAAGGGAATTGTTCGAAAAGAAGTTCAGGCAAGGATGTATTTCTTTATGAGGTAATAACTTGAATTCCTCACATGCAAATCAAATTGTTTTTACTGAAAAACAAATTTAAGTTCTTAAAATTTGTGTTTAGAGGAAAGTTGAGGGGTGATGGTATAGAGCTGCATTCATTGTCTTAATATGGTAAAAACCAGTGGCCCTGAGCAATGGACATGTGGCTAATCTGAAAAAGGAAGTGGTGGACATGTTATATGTGTACACTGTATTTTGAATGGTTAGTGCAAAATTTAAAAAGAATGTGAAATATCTAACAATTATATTGATTACATGTTGAAATGAAAATTTTAGATATACTGGTTTGAAATATTATCTAAAAGAACTTCTGTTTTTTATATTATTCTAATACAGTTGCTGCTGCTGCTGAGTCGTGTCAGTCATGGCAGCCCACCAAGCTCCCGTCCCTGGGATTCTCCAGGCAAGAATACTGGAGTGGGTTGCCATTTCCTTCTCCAATGCATGAAAGTGAAAAGTGAATGTGAAGTCGTTCAGTCGTGTCAGACTCTTCCCGACCCCATGGACTGTAGCCTATACTTCTCATGTAGTGTATGTTTATTTTTTCTGAGAAGTGCTATTATATAGCAAACAATTGTACAGGAAAAATTGAAAAAAAAAATGAGGTTAGGGCCTTTGGGCAACAATCGAAAAGTTCGAGTCGGCATCACCGACTAGATGGACACAAGTTTGAGCAAGTTCCGGGAGTTGGTGCTGGATAGGGAAGCCTGGCATGCTGCAGTCCATGGGGTCGCAGAGTCGGACTCGACTGAGTGAAGGAGCACTGACTTGAGTCAGTCCGATTACCGATTGGACAGAGTTGGTCGTCCTTTGTCCAATCAGCTTCTGACTCGCTCTATAAATAAGTGGCTAGGGCGCGTTTGTTAAGCCTGCTGGCACTATGGCTCGAACTAAGCAGACTGCTCGGAAGTCCACCGGCGGCAAAGCGCCGCGCAAACAGCTCGCCACCAAGGCGGCCCGCAAGAGCGCGCCGGCCACCGGCGGCGTGAAGAAGCCGCACCGCTACCGGCCCGGCACGGTAGCTCTGCGCGAGATCCGCCGTTACCAGAAGTCCACGGAGCTGCTGATCCGCAAGCTGCCGTTCCAGCGGCTGGTGCGCGAGATCGCGCAGGACTTCAAGACTGACCTGCGTTTCCAGAGCTCGGCGGTGATGGCGCTGCAGGAGGCGTGCGAGGCTTACCTGGTGGGGCTCTTCGAGGACACCAACCTGTGTGCCATCCACGCGAAGCGCGTCACCATTATGCCTAAGGATATCCAGCTTGCTCGCCGCATCCGCGGGNTGACCTGCGTTTCCAGAGCTCGGCGGTGATGGCGCTGCAGGAGGCGTGCGAGGCTTACCTGGTGGGGCTCTTCGAGGACACCAACCTGTGTGCCATCCACGCGAAGCGCGTCACCATTATGCCTAAGGATATCCAGCTTGCTCGCCGCATCCGCGGGGAGAGGGCGTGAGCCTGGACGTTTCACCACAACCCCAAAGGCTCTTTTCAGAGCCGCCCACATACACAATGAAAAAGAACTGTTACTTTGCTATTTACTCCTGGCTTTTCTTGTGGCAGTAAGTGTTAGGCTTTTCTAGCGTTCGGTAGTCGTTTGCGTTGTGAAACGTAGGACCTATGGTCACCACGTGGAATTTGGGGTGAATAACATTCTGCACCTTGAAGTATTGAGAGTTTTGTCAGTGCAGATTCTTAGTTCACTGTAAACCAGGACTTCTGGGTTCGGGAACAGGACAGATGCCCTTTCTGCGGGCTGCGTAGCTCACCCTCACTTGAATATACGCAGTTAGTGTTAAGTAATTTCTGAGTTTTCGTTACTTGATTTCTTTTCAGGAGAAGTTAGTAGCCTTAGTTATGTGGATATTTCTAGTTACGTGGACAAAATATTCCAGGTCTCGAACCACCATTTGTTTTCCTTCCACATAGTTTCATGATCCCATAGTGTGTGCGTGCGTGTGAATTCAGTCGTTGCCGTCTCTGCGACCCCATAGGCTGTAGCATGTAATGGCTGACAACGAATACACCATTTTCTTTCATGCTAATGGGTAGATGGTGATGCCTGTAAGAATCACTGGGGGAGTAAAGACGATGATGATAAGTTTAGGATATACATTTTTAATTTCCCAGAGATCTATGTGTATGCTGCTGCTGCTAAGTCGCTTCAGTCGTGTCTGACTCTGTGAGACCCACAGACGGCAGCCCACCAGGCTCCCCGGTCCCTGGGATTCTCCAGGCAAGAACACTGGAGTGGGTTGACATTTCCTTCTCCAATGCATGAAAGTGAAGTCACTCAGTCGTGTCCAACTCTTCGCGACCCCATGGACTGCAGCCTACCAGGCTCCTCCGTCCATGGGNCGAGCACGCCAAGCGCAAGACTGTCACCGCCATGGACGTGGTCTACGCGCTCAAGCGTCAGGGCCGCACTCTCTACGGTTTCGGCGGCTAGGTGTTCATTTTGTTTCCAATCACTCAACAAAAGGCCCTTTTCAGGGCTTCCCAATTGCCCTTGTAAAGAGCTGTAATCCTCATTTACATCAAGTGCGAAGCTTATACTTAAAACTTTGGTCTAAAAGGCTATCTTGTTTCTGCTCCAGGGCGCGTGCGCGTCCAGTCCCACCTTGTACAGCGGGATCCCGTCCCCCATCTAGCTTTTATTTTAACATATATTCATACGAGGTTGGTTGGGGCCTAAAGTTGCATGACTAGCTAATGGACGTAGCTAGTCAAGATAGAAGTTTTTGATACCAAATACCTTTTAAAAAACAGTTATTGTATTTAAACCATCCTATTAAGATTAGGGTACTTTTAAAATTTCGATTAACATGCCGTACAGTAACAAGAAGTAATGTATAATCGAGTCTGGCACCGGCACTTGTCGGTAGTTGCAGCGTCTTGGCTCAATAATTGTGGCTCGCGGGCTTCAGAGCACAGGCTTAGTAGTTGTGGCACATGGGCTTGGTTGCCCCGTGCCATGCGGAATCTTTCAGGACCAGGGATCAAACCCATGCTCTCTGCATTGACAGGCGGATTCTTAACCACTGGACTATAAGGGAAGTCTGGGAGAAGACTTGAAATTAGTACACTCATAAAATCAAGTGAGTTAAGAGTTTAAAAAGAATATTTTTAAATTACTTTTGGTGGTTTTTTTAAAGGCGAGGTTCATAATTGGTCCTCATTAGGTGTTTATGTATTTGGTGAAATGAATACCACTGGTGGTAATTGAGAAGGGACAGTTATAGTAATGGATTCAGATAAAGCAAAAGCACAAAATTTCTGGCCCACATATGCAGTGCAAATGTTTTATTTAGACATTTTTTTCTTAATTTTTTTGGTCACTAATGTAAACATGTTCATGAAAAATGTGCTTATTTTTATCTTGTGAAAAGTCTGATTTGGCATCACTAAGCAGACTCATATTGCCTATGCCAAAGCCTTTGACTGTGTGCTGCTGATNAGTGCAAATGTTTTATTTAGACATTTTTTTCTTAATTTTTTTGGTCACTAATGTAAACATGTTCATGAAAAATGTGCTTATTTTTATCTTGTGAAAAGTCTGATTTGGCATCACTAAGCAGACTCATATTGCCTATGCCAAAGCCTTTGACTGTGTGCTGCTGATGCTGCTGCTAAGTCGCTTCAGTCGTGTCTGACTCTGTGTGACCCCATAGACGGTAGCCCACCAGGCTCCCCCGTACAGTGTGGATCACAATAAACTGGAAAATTCTGAAAGAGATGGGACTACCAGACCACCTGACCTGCCTCTTGAGAAACCTATATGCAGGTCAGGAGGCAACAGTTAGGAGTGGACATGGAACAACAGACTGGTTCCAAATAGGAAAAGGAGTACGTCAAGGCTGTGTACTGTCACCCTGCTTATTTAACTTCTATGCAGAGTACATCATGAGAAACGCTGGGCTGGAAGAAGCACAAGCTGGAATCAAGATTGCTGGGAGAAATATCAATAACCTGAGATATGGAGATGATACCACCCTTATGGCAGAAAGTGAAGAGGACCTAAAAAGCTTCTTGATGAAAGTGAAAGAGGAGTGTGAAAAAGTTGGCTTAAAGGTCAATATTCAGAAAAGTAAGATCATGGCATCTGGTCCCATCACTTCATGGGAAATAGATGGAGAAACAGTGGAAACAGTGTCAGACTTTATTTTTGGGGGGGGGCCTCCAAAATCACTGCAGATGGTGATTGCCGCCATGAAATTAAAAGACGCTTACTCCATGGAAGAAAAGTTATGACCAATCTAGATAGCATATTGAAAAGCAGAGACATTACTTTGCCAATAAAGGTCCGTCTGCTGCTGCTGCTAAGTTGCTTCAGTCGTGTTCGACTCTGTGCGACCCCACAGACGGCAGCCCACCAGGCTCCCCCGTCCCTGGGATTCTCCAGGCAAGAACACTGGAGTGAGGTGCCATTGCCTTCTCCAAAGGTCCGTCTAGTCAAGGCTATTATTTTTCCAGTGTTCATGTATGGATGTGAGAGTTGGACTGTGAAGAAAGCTGAGTGATGAATAATTGATGCTTTTGAACTGTGTTGTTGAAGACTCTTGAAAGTCCCTTGAACTGCAAGGAGATCCAACCAGTCCATTCTGAAGGAGATCAGCCCTGGGATTTCTTTGGAAGGAATGATGCTAAAGCTGAAACTCCAGTACTTTGGCCACCTCATGTGAAGAGTTGACTCATTGGAAATGACTCTGATGCTGGGAGGGATTAGGGGCAGGAGGAGAAGGAGATGGCAGAGGATAAGATGGCTGGATGGCATCACTGACTTGATGGACGTGAGTGTAAGTGAACTCCGGGAGTTGGTGATGGACAGGGAGGCCTGGCGTGCTGCGATTCATGGGGTCGCAAAGAGTCGGAAACGACTGAGCGACTGAACTGAACTGGACTAAATGTATATGTTCAACACTAATCAATTCATCCCACCCTCTCCTTCCCCTCACTGTATCCACAAATCTGTTCTCTAGATCTGCGTCTCTATTGCTGTCCTGCAAATAGGTCCATCAGTACCATCTTTCTATATTCCATATATATGAGTTAATACTCGGTATTTGTTTTTCTCTTTCTGACTTACTGTGATTTTACTATTGAAATCAATTAAAGGGTGCAAGATGGTGAAAAGTTTAAGCGTAATCATTAGGAGCAGATGATTTGGGATTAAACCTATACCACCATTCCTTTGTGATAATGAGTTTTAAGTTATATATTTTTCTGGGCCTTAGCTTCTCCATTTATACAACTGAGTGATAAGGATCACTTTGATTATTTCTCCAATATCATTCTGTTCATTTGTATTCAAAATCTGGGTGGTAAATAAAGAGGAGGAGGAGGAGCCTTCCTTAGCTTTCTGAGGATGATCACAGTATAACTGAAAGGTTTGCTGTAATTTTTGTTTTTCTCTTACTCCCTGTTCTCCCTTTCTATCAACCTCATCTCATTTTTTTGAATGGCATAAAATTTAACTGCCAAAAAGGAACCCAGACATCATGTGGGCATGAGATCTCTCTCTTATGTGGAGGCACATAAGAGTTACTATGAGAAAGTTGTTTGTTTAAATGTTAATAACTGATGTTTCCCTAGACCAGTTATCAAAATCTGTGGGATTGTGTCTTCTCAAATACAACTTATTAGCACCTCTCATTTCTCCTGGTTACACAGGCCTTTTAAAAAATCTAAGGTCAAATTTTGGTTTTTAATATCATTTTGTCATCAGTTTCAACTTTAAGAGAATAAAATCAAAGGCTGTGGAACTCTCAGCCCCAAGGTTCAGACCCAAATTAACAGATAAAGCATCAATCTTTCTTTGTTGCAATGAGAGGTCTTGTCCAGGAATTCAAGTTCTTACCTTTCTTCCAAGAGAGGATTGAGTTCAAATTCAAGGGTTTATTTTATTTGTGGTCAATGAATTAAAGTTTGTTGCATAGAAAGATCTTGCTATAAACATCTGCTAGGTTGAGTGGTTATAGAATCGAGGCATCAGAAACCTAGGTAAACAGCCTGGCTTTCCTTTCCAGCTATACTAGGAAAACTACCCTTAGAAAGAAACCATAGTCTTTAAAACTTTAACAAATAGAAAAATATGTATGGTGATTAAATGCCCTGAGAATTAGCATGTATTGCTTAACACAGTTCCATTGCTTGCTCAGGACTCTACCCTAATGAGCACACTGTAGGACAGTCAGTAAGAAGAGCTCTCTGTCGACAGCAGCAGGAATGTTAGTTAACTAATTCATTTATTAATTATTGAATAACCGCTAGATTTCAGACATTGTACTTGGCACTGGTGATATTATGAGGGGGAAAAGTCCCCACTTTTTTCCTACGAGAGAAAAGACAGAAAGTAAACTAATATAAAATCATCAAAATCATTTTCCTATTGATACATCCAATGGCCAATAGCTAATCTTCATTTTACTTAATCTATTAGAAACACTGACATAATTGATCCTATAATTTCTCTTTGATATGCTTTTTTCACTTGGTTCTATTTTATCAGAGGCTCTGTATCTTTTGTTAGTTTATCTCTTCTCCACAGACCCTTAATGTTGGGGGATACAGGCCTAAGTTTTTACTGCTTCTTGCTCTATACTTACCCCCTTGAAGATCTGACCAAGCTCAGACTTTAAATACCATCTGTATATCAATGACTTCCAAATTTATATTGCCAACTCAAGCTTCTCTCTTAAACTAACTCCAGACAGACATAACCTCAATTTCTTTCTTTCTTTTTTTTTTTTTTTTGGTCAAGTGACTTGTGCTATCTTTGTTCCCTGACCAGGGTGAAAGTGAAAGTGAAAGTGCTGAATTGTAACTACCGGACTGCCAGAAAATTCCCCCATCCCCTAATTGCTTTCTTCACATGGATGTTTGACATCCTAAAATTAACATGCCCAAACTAGAATCTTTGGTATTCCCTCCTCCTAATCTTTCATTAAATCACTCCCTGATTTAATTGATAATGACTTCATTCTTCTCCATTCAATTCTTCTAGAAATCTTCCTGATTTTTCCTTCAAAATATATATGGAAACATCAATTCTCAGTACCACCATGCTCCCACCTTGGTGGGAGGACTATCTTCTCTCTCCTAGTTTACTTGCTTTAATATCCTTAGTGTTTTCCCTGTTTCCATATTTGATCCCCCATCAACCTGTGGGAAATTACCTTGATGCCCTGGGAGCCTCCAACGAAACTATGAGGCAATAAAAAGACTCAAATCAAATTAAAATGCTAGAGATGCCTGATTTTTTTAAAAATAAATATAAACATACAGCTTGAGACAAGGAGAAAGACATGTGGTAAGTTAAGGCTTAAAATAAGGGTTCAAGGAGATGGATAACCGTTGAATCATGTAAAATACTTAATCCATCTTTTGAGTTTCACTTGTTCCTCTGCAGCAGAATTACAGCTCTGCAAATAGTATAAGAAATACATATTTCAAGATGTTTAGGAAGCCAAGATCAAAAATTTGATCAAACATGACCAGATTCTTAGATAGGTATATAATAGAACATTTAAATTTGTTCAACTTGGTCTGCTTTTAAAAAAATATTTATTTTTATTTATTACTGGCTGTGCTGAGTCTTTGTTACTGCATGCAGGCTTTCTCTACTTGCAGAGAGAGCTGGGGCTACTCTCTTGTTGTGGAGCACGGGTTCTAGGGCTCGTGGTCTTCAGTAGTTGCTGCACATGGGCTCAGTAGTTGTGGCTCTTGGATTTCTACAGCACAGGTAGATTCTTAACCACTGAACCAACAAGTTGGTCTGTTTATATGACGCAATTGTGAAAAGGGATGAAGGCCTTCCTTCTTGTTTACAGAGGAGATGAAGGAGATTCGGGTTAAATTCCTGGGTCAGGAAGATCCCCTGGGGAAGGGAATGGCTACTCACTCCAGTATTCTTGCCTGGAAAGAATGGACGGAGGAGACTGGCAGGTTACTGTCTATGGGGTCGCAAAGAGTCAGACATGACCAAGCAAGTAACACTTTCACGCTTAGTTTTAAGCCTGTGTTAATAATCACATTCCTATGAAAAAAGAGATTTAACACAAATCCAATCACTCTTCTGTATTGTTTTGTAAACACGACCTAGCAATGTGTATTTTATATTTTCAAAAGCATTGTTAGTATTCCTGACAGTTTATCAAAAGTTCAGTTACCTAAATATTTTTCTAAAATTTGAGGAATCAGTTAGAAAAAGGTAGCAAAAGTATAAAAATGTTTGGCTTTTTTTTTTTTAAAGAAGGTTTTAATAAAGGTTTTAGCCATAATCAAATCAGTTCATTCAGCCCAGTGTGATTAATTCTTGCTTTGTTGATTTTGGGGTTCTTGCTTTGTTGATTTTGCTGCTTCTGATATGGCTTGGAAAATCTTAAAAGAAATTCTGTAGTAGAGCTTGACAATATCAGGTACAGTTATTTTTTAAAGCTCTTTTGATGCTTCTTCTGAAAACTTCAATTTCAGATCTATATTTTGTGAAAGTCACTCAGTTGTGTCCAACTCTTTGCGAACCCACAGACTATAGTCCATGTAATTGTCCAGGCCAGGATACTGAAGTGGGTAGCCTTTCCCTTCCCCAGGAGATCTTCTCAACCCAGTGATCAAACGCAGGTCTCCCACATTGCAGGCAGATTCTTTCCCAGCTGAGTCACAAGGGAAGCCCAATATTTTGTAGCAGGGGCTTTAGAGAAAACTGTAAAGAAAAACAGCAACCATTAGTCTAGTCAATGTATAATAGTAATTAATATTATCAGTATGGAGTCGGATAGAATCCTCAATATAGGTATGGTATTATAAATAGTGAGGATATTGACATTTCCCCTTTGATATATGCTGTATGTATTTGCTACTGTTTTCTCCCAGTGAGAAGGTATTTATACTTTAGGAACAAAATCTGTTGGCAATGTGTCCTTTATATACATGCAAGTATGGTCCACCCAACTTAAAAAGTATAACTGTTAAACATTTACATCGATAACATTTTACCTGATTACTTTAGGGATGTATAGTTTCTGTTTTTGATTTGTCCTCTTTTATCAAATATTGCACAATATATACAATATAACAATTGTCACAATTATATATGCCTAATTACAAATGTAAATGAGAGAACAAACCTTAAGTGTTAAATAGGTAATATCTTAATGGCTTCATTATTCAAAATTTGGTGGTCTAGTTTTAGCGAAGGTAATATCAAAAAGAAATCAGGCTATAAATATAATAACAGATTTCTAAAGACAAATACTAAAACACTACATATAAGATAGCATTAAATTATGTACTGAATATTTAAGGATTTTTTTTCTGTAGAGGTTTTTGTTTTGTTTGTTTTTAAGAACCGAGAGACTTCTGTCAGAATTATTCAAGACGTCAATGGAAAGCCACAAAAATAGTAATAGATCCTCAGAAAATGTGGAAATATAGCTAAAAGTAATACCTCCCAATTCAGAAAAACCTCTGCACAAAGGGAATAAAAACAGAAAAGCTTTATTACTAAATAAGCATTAAACCAGAATGTGAAGCACATCATCACAGGCAATTTTACTAAAGGGATTGCAAAGCAAGGAGAGAAATCACTCTCTTTTATACAGCTAAATTGATACAATCTGCTCAAAAATTAGTAGACATGGCAATTTGTAATCTTGTAATAATGGAAGTTAGCTCCCTCTCTTTCTGGGAAACGAATACCTGTTATCTTTGATAGTGTTTCAGAGATGGGGCTAGGGTTGTTGAAAAAATATTCCTGAGTTGGGAGACTGGCTAGATGAATATTTAGCAATTGATTTTACAAAGATTAAATATTGATGAGACAAGGGAATTTTTAGCTTCAGATATAAAAATATGTAAACCTAGTCATTTTGTCATTCTTTTTACATGTAGGCATTTGCTGCCCTTTTTTAGTGATCAATGCAAAGAAATAGAGGAAAACAATAGAATGGGAAAGACTAGAGATCTCTTCAAGAAAATTACAGATACCAAGAGAACATTTCATGCAAAGATGAGCACAATAAAGGACAGAAATGGTATGTACCTAACAGAAGCAGAAGATGTTAAGAAGAGATGGCAAGAATACAAAGAAGAACTATACAAAAAAGATCTTCACGACCCAGATTAAACATGATAGTGTGATCACTCACCTAGAGCCAGACATTTTGGAACGCAAAGTTAAGTAAGCCTGAGGAAGCATCACTATGAACAACATTCGTGGAGGTGATGGAATTCCAGTTGAGCTATTTCAAATCCTAAAAGAGGATGCAGAGAAAGTGCTGCAACTCAATATTTCAGCAAATGTGAAAAACTCAGCAGTAGTCACAGGACTGGAAAAGGTCAGTTTTCATTTCAATCCCAAAGAAAGTCAATGCCAAAGAATGTTCAAACTAATACACAATTGTACTCATCTCTCAGGCTAGCAACGTAATGCTAAAAATTCTCTGAGCCAGGCTTCAACAGTATGTGAACCATGAACTTCCAGATGTTCAAGCTGGTTTAGAAAAGGCAGAGGAACCGGAGATCAAATTGCCAACATCCGCTGGATCATCGAAAAAGCAAGAGAGTTCCAGAAAAACATCTACTTCTGCTTTATTACTATGCCAAAGCCTTTGACTGTGTGGATCACAACAAGCTGTGAAAAATTCTGAAAGAGATGGGAATACCAGGCCACCTGACCTGCCCTCTGAGAAATCTGTATGCAGGACAGAAAGCAATAGTTAGAACTGTATATGGAACAGCAGACTGGTTCCAAATACGGAAAGGAATACACCAATGCTGTATATGGTCACCTTGCTTATTTAACTTATATGCAGTGTACATCATGAGAAATGCTGGACTGGATGAAGCACAAGCTGGAATCAAGATTGCCGGAAGAAATATCAATAACCTCGGATATGCAGATGACACCACCCTTATGGCAGAAAGTAAAGAAGAACCAAAGAGCCTCTTTATGAAAGTGGAAGAGAAGAGTGAAAAAGTTGGCTTAAGACTCAACATTCAGAAAACTAAGATCATGGCATCTGGTCCCATCACTTCATGGCAAATAGATGGGGAAACTATGGAAACACTGACAGACTTTATTTCTGGGGGCTCCAAAATCACTGCTGATGATGACTACAGATTGCTCCTTGGAAGAAAAGCTATGGCCAACCTAGAGAGCATATTAAAACGCAGAAATATTACTTTATCAACGAAGATCCATCTAGTCAAGGCTATGGTTTTTGCAGTAGTCGTGTATGGATGTAAGAGTTGGTCTATAAGGAAAGCTGAGCACCGAAAAATTGACGCTTTTGAACTGTGTTGTTGTTGAAGACTTGAGAGTCCCTTGGACTGAAAGGAGATCCAACCAATCCATCCTAAATGAAATCAGTCCTGAATACTCATTGGAAGGACTGATGCTGAAGCTGAAACTCCAATACTTTGGCCACCTGATGCGAAGAACTGACTCACTGTAAAAGACCTTGATGCTGGGAAATATTGAAGGCAGGAAAAGGGGACGACAGAGGATGAGATGGTTGGATGGCATCACCAGACAATGGACGTGTTTGAGTAGGCTCTGGGAATTGGTGATGGGACAGTGAGGCCTGGTGTACTGCAGTCCATAGGGTCGCAGTCAGACACGACTGAGCGACTGAACTGAACTGAACTGAAGCAATCACTCTTTGGAATGTGTGTCTATGTTAGTCAAGGCTTCCCCCTTGACCTTGGGTTTCTTTCTATAGCTTCTAATATTCTAGGAAAATGCTAAGATCTCCTTTAGAGTTTAGGTCTGGATTCCTAATCATTTCTTTCCAAATTTATTCCAATTCCAATCCCAATCTTATTCCTTTCCCATTCTGTACCAAAGATCTTTAAAATTTTAAATTCATTGTTCTGGTTTATAAAGCTGCCTTGTATTTTTTCATTGCAGAATATTTCTGTAACATGCCTTTTTTTCTGATGAATCTTTTAATTGAATTCCACCCTAACTGTTCTGTTGGATATTACAGTAAGCCTGTACTATCATCTTCTCCACTAGTGTTAACGATTATTGAAGTCATAGGTTCACTTCATGAGGACATAGAGCTATCACTGTGATCGAACCGTTAAGACTTCGTGTCTAAACTCGTCTTTCTCGCTCCCTTGGTAGACATTCTCTTGTATTCCAAGAGAAATACGACTCTGGCTAAGTCTTAAGCCACATGTATTTGGGCGATATATTTGCTTCCATTTATGAATGTCTAGGCTATTACACCAAATACTCGACTGAATAAGTTACAAAGTAAAATACAAAATTACATTCAAAACATTGCCTAGAAGGATAAAATGTAAGCGCTCCCAACAAGGGTGGAAATAGTGCTCCCAAACAGTTTAAAGCAAGCCTCAGAGTAACAGGAGTAAAACCGAAAAGTAAAGCATCACGGCTCCTCAAAGGAAAGAGTGGGGGCCCTTAAAAGGACCTTTTGTTAAATACCGGAGAACGCGGATACTTAGCCGCCGAAACCATAGAGAGTGCGGCCCTGACGCTTGAGCGCGTAGACCACGTCCATGGCGGTGACAGTCTTGCGCTTGGCGTGCTCGGTGTAGGTGACCGCGTCGCGGATCACGTTCTCCAGGAACACCTTCAGCACCCCGCGGGTCTCCTCGTAGATGAGCCCGGAGATACGCTTCACACCACCACGACGAGCCAGGCGCCGAATGGCAGGCTTAGTAATGCCCTGGATGTTATCACGAAGGACTTTGCGGTGGCGCTTGGCACCTCCTTTGCCCAGACCCTTTCCTCCTTTGCCGCGACCAGACATAGCTGTTAACCCGGAGACTCGAAAAAGCCCAACTTGCACGCCTCGCGATGCCCCTTTATACCTCTGTTGGCGGACCGAACTGAGAACCTGAAGAAAGGAGGCGGCGGTAAGTCACGCCTTAAGTGGGGGAGGGGAATTAGACCAAAAAAAAAAAAAAAAAAAAGAGGCCTTCTCTGTTCTTTTGTTCTGTGGTGACTTTCTTGTTACCTTGTTTTTAAAACTTTAGCTTGCTTTTGAATGCGAGCACAAAACACGAATGTTGTGTAAAATATACAGAAAAGGCAGGTGATAAAGTAATAATTCACAGATCACTGCTAGTAGCTATTTGGTATTTTGGTGAACAGATAAAAGCACATGCTCTTTCAAAGAAAATGTATGCAATGCCATAAATGGCATTTTGGAACCTCCTTGCACTGTTTACATTTTCATCAATTTCCCCTGTTTGAAGAGAAAATGTATTTTTAACGCCTGCTTGTTAACCTTATGAATTCTCTTTAATACTTTTAACAAACTCCCCAGTAATCAGTGTTTTTGAAAAAAAAATTATTTTTTCACTTAGTAAAAATTTACTTCACTATACTTGGGTATACTATACTGCTATTTCTAACAAAGTGTACCAGAATATGTCACTCCCAAATATCCTTCTTAAGCATGTGAAATATGAGCTTATGGTTTTCAGAAAAAGCAGACATAGGAGAAGCTATAAAAACAGAATTTAATACTGAAACCTTCCCTGGTTGCTCAGATGGTAAAGAATCTTTCTGCAATACAGGAGATCTGGGTTGGATCCATGGGTCAAGAAGATCCCCTGAAAAAGGGAATGGCTACCCACTCCAGTATCCTAGCCTGGAGGATCCCATGGACAGAGGAGCCTGGCTGGCTACAGTCCATGGGATCACTAAGAGTCGGACACAACTGAGCAGCTAACACATACACTAAGGGAAATTTACATTTATGTGAGAAATCTCCATTTGTAAGAGTATCTCCTTCTTTGAGCCAGAAAGAGAAAGATATTAATAACTCACAAGAAACTTACCTGAGGAAGGTGCAGGACTTAAATCTGCCACACCTGGTTTACTCTGGGTTTCCTGCTCAATCCCTATAAATGCCACTATCTCCAACATATTTTGTCTTTAGCTGAAGATGATATTTAAAGTAGTGGTTCAGGCCACTTCTGAAGTTCAGAACAGAGGTTCAGTTCCCCTCTGTGTATTCTATGTATACATCAGACATATATGGTTTTAAACTTGTTTTTCTCTTGTAAATCTGTTTCTTATTAGAGGAAGCTCTCAGTCAAAGAATGAGTGAAACTAATATATTCATATAAACAATTGAAATAGCATAGATAAAGGTCTGGGAGTGGAGAAGTTTTTAAAAACCACAAGAACAACTTTGGGGAAAGACATTTTTTGAGAACCTCAGAAATTTGTATTATGGAAGGCTCCATAATTCTCTGTCCTTAATGCTGGCCCCTGTCCAGAGCCCCTGCCGTCTTCCAAAATGTTGCTATTTAGTCGTTCAATTGTGCTGAACATTATTGTGACGCCATGGACTATAGCCAGCCAAATTTCTCTGTCTCTGAGATTTCCCAGACAAGAATACTGGAGTTCATTGCCATTTCCTTCTGTAGGGGATCTTTCTGACCCAGGGATAGAACCTATGTCTCCTACATTGGCAAGCTAATTCTTTAACACTGAGCCACCAGGGAAGATCAAATTACTGGTCCTCCAAATCTCTCAATCTCTTTTTTATTCCACCATGTAATTAATATTCATCAATCCTGAATATTCATTGGAAGGACTGCTGCTGCAGTTGAAGCTCCCACACTTTGGCTATATGATGCGAAGAAGTGACTTATTGAAAAAGACTCTGATGCTGGGAAAGATTGAAAGTCGGAGGAGAAGGGGACAGCAGAGGATGAAATGGTTGGATGGCATTACCGACTCAAGGGACATGAGTTTGAGTAGGCTCTGGGAGTTGGTGATGGACAGGGAGGCCTGGTGTGCTGCAGTTCATGGGGTCACAAAGAGTTGTACACGACTGAGCAACTGAAATGACTCACTGAGAGACAGGAGGAAACAAACTACAAGTGTAAGATTTTTGGTTTCCCTGATAGCTCAGTTTGTGAAGAATCCCCTCCTGCAATGCCGGAGACCTTGGTTCAATTTCTGGGTCAGGAAGATCTCATAGAGAAGGGATAGGCTACCTGCCCCAGTATTCTTGGGCTTCTCTTATGGCTCAGCTGGTAAAGAATCTGCCCGCAATGCAGGAGACCTGGGTTTGTACGATCCCTTGGAGAAGGGAAAGCCTACCCACTCCAGTATTCTGGCCTGGCGCATTCCATCGACTGTATTGTCCAGTTCAGTCAGTCAGTTCAGTTGCTCAGCTGTGTCTGGCTCTTTGTGACCCCATAGCCTGCAGTACACCAGCCCTCCCTGTCCATCACCAACTCCCAGAGCCTACTCAAACTCATGTCCATTGAGTCGGTGATGCCATCCAACCATCTCATCCTCTGTCGTCCCCTTCTCCTCCCACCTTCAATCTTTCCTAGCATCAGGATCTTTTCCAATGAGTCAGTTCTTCGCATCAGGTGGCCAAAGTATTGGAGTTTCAGTTTCCAATGAATATTCAGGACTGATTTCCTTTAGGATGGACTGGTTGGATCTTCTTGTATTTCAAGGGACTCTCAAGAATCTTTTCCAACATCACAATTCAAAAGCATCAATTCTTCGGTGCTCAGCTTTCTTTATTGTCCAACTCTCATATCCATACATGACTACTGGTAAAACCATAGGTTTGACTAGACGGACCTTTGTTGGCAAAGTGATATCTGCTTCTTAATATGCTATCTACGTTGCTCATAACTTTTCTTCCAAGGAGCAAGCGTCTTTTAATTCCATGTCCATGTATAGTCCATGGATTCAGACACGACTGAGTGACTTTAAATGTAAATGTAAACTGAGACCTATAATCTCAAGACAAACTCTGCTCCTCTCTCACATATCTAGAATTCAAAATGGGAGTCTTTCCCACGCTTCCCTGGTGGTTCAGATGGTAAAGAATCTGCCTTCAATGCAGGAGACCTGGGTTCCATCCCTGGGTCAGGATTGTCTCTTGGAACAGGAAATGGCTACCCACTCCAGTATTTTTCCTCAAAGAACTTTATGGAATGGAAAATCCCATAGACATAGGAACCTTGTGGGATGCAGTCCATGGGGTCACAAAGAATCAGACATGACTGAGCAACTGACACTTTTACATTCCCAGAATTATTACCAGAGAAAAATTTTGAGTGATTCAATTGCATGGTAGGGCAAACTAATTAATCCATTATTTGCTTTTTCTCCTATTGTTCTGTGAATTACCCTGTTGTACTTGGAAGCTATTGTCTTAATTCCTTAGCTCAGAATGGGATATAAACTTCATTTTACATTCTTTGTTTGAACTTCCCATGTGTGTGATGTTTCCATATGTATGAAATTCAATTTGATCTTTCTTCTGTTAATCTATCTCATCATGTCAATTTGATTATTAGACCTGTAAAAGAACCTTGGAAGGGTAGAGGAAAATTCTTTCTCCCCAATAATACACAAAAAAATGTAATATGGGAAGATACTGCCCAATACTTGCATAGTAGTCCAGAGAGTTTCAGAGAGGGAAATTAATGGGAAGACCAATGTCAAGAACAAAGTTTAACAAATGCTTTCATAAATCTTCTGCCACTCAAACTGAAGTGTACCTCTTATGAAGACTTTGCAGTATAAATTACGGAATTCTTCAGGATCTAATTGAAAGAAATATATAAATTATTTTGGCAAGATTTTTGGAAAGTTGTGTTACCTTCATTTTTAAATACAAGTTGTTTTTTTTTTTCTTTCTGATTGTGTAGATAGTAAAGAACAGTAAGTGCTTCATCCAGTGAAATTGGATTAATAGTCCATTACAGTCCGTAGAATTCTCCAGACCAGAATCCTGGAGTGCGTAGCTGTTCCCTTCTCCAGAGCATCTTCCCAACCCAGGAATCAGACTCTTCCTAATACAGGGATGGAAGCCAGGTCTCCCATATAGCAGGTGGATTCTTTACTGGCTGAGCCACAAAGGTAGCCCAATTTTAAAAGCTCAGTTAATATGTGAAATTATAAGTAATGACATATCACACTTGAATATTTTTTAAAAACACAATTTATATTCATTTATCAACGATTTGATTATAGGTTCATTGATTTCCATTTATAATAAAGACATTATTTTAATAGTGTGATGGTCTTTGTTGTAAGGAATAGAAATGATGCAAGGAAGGGAGTGTTACTTCTTGCATGATTAACATCAATAACTATAACCACATGTTTTATTATTAAAACATGAAAATCTCATAGGCCTTCCTTGGAGCTGTATCATTTATTCTTGAGAGTTCTAGTTCTGAGATAGAGCTGTTTAAAGTTTACAGACTCAAATAATGCACATGACTTTTTAAGAGGAAAAAGCTGAATAATTAGATTCACTGAAATCAGGATTCGATTCTTCCAACATCAAATAAATTTAAATTAAAAAGGATTGTTGTGGTCACTTTATTTCAAAGAATATTATTTACATGTGATTGCAGTTGAGATTTAAATAGAGGAAATAAAAATATTTCAGGAGACTCAGAAAACTTATTCCAGTGGACTAGGAATGCGATAGTAATTCCTTTCATTAAAATGTATTCATAACAAAAACTAGATTACCTGGTGTGGAGAATTGAAGGCCCTCTTTAGTTAGTAGGACTTGATCTGAGAGCAGAGTGAATGATGATAATGGGGGGAAAGGGGTACAAGAATCATTGACAGCATTAGGGCTGTAAGAACCTAGTTTGCTGATTTATTTATCTTATAAATGTGATTTACAAAGTCTACCTTGTCTGTTTGTTAAGGCACATCTTCCTAATGGATGAATAATTCATGTCTTTTACTTCACCAGCGCTGATGTAAACAGCCTACTATAAGGTGTATTCTTTACCTGAAGCTACTTGAAGCAAGCAATTTGCCTTACTGGGTTACTATCCCATTTAGGAGGGTGAGTGGTGCGCCCTAAGATTCAACTGAATTAGGAGCGGAGCTAGGCCCGTCGTATAGCCCTAACGTTGTCTCAAATAGCCATTTTACCCTGTAAAGGAACCACAGGAGAACGTCAATTTTGCCCTCATAGGTTTAACCTATAACTTGAAAGTAAACGTTTGACTTTTTTAAAAGGCAATTTAGAGACTTTGGGGATAACGATCTACGTTTATGTAAATGACTTAGCAAAGTAATTGGACTACTTATTTAACACCACCTTGCTATCCGAAACAATGGTAATTTGAAAGTACAGCTCGTTTTGGTGATAAAGTGGGTGGCTCTGAAAAGAGCCTTTTGGTTCTAACAGGTTTGAGTTGCAAACAATGCCAGGTTTCTACTTGCCCTTGGCCTTGTGGTGGCTCTCAGTCTTCTTGGGCAGCAGCACCGCCTGGATGTTGGGCAGGACGCCGCCCTGAGCGATGGTGACTTTGCCCAGCAGCTTGTTGAGCTCCTCGTCGTTGCGGATGGCCAGCTGCAGGTGACGCGGGATGATGCGCGTCTTCTTGTTGTCCCGGGCCGCGTTGCCCGCCAGCTCCAAGATCTCGGCTGTCAGGTACTCCAGCACCGCCGCCAGGTACACCGGGGCCCCGGCCCCGACCCGCTCGGAGTAGTTACCCTTGCGGAGCAGGCGGTGCACTCGGCCTACGGGGAATTGGAGCCCGGCCCGCGAGGAGCGGGTCTTGGCCTTTGCACGAGCCTTGCCTCCTTGCTTGCCACGACCAGACATGATAAACATACACACTCACCAACGTTAAGTATGAGTATATACAACCAGACCTATCTTATTTATAGTGTTTACTGGGCGCGAAAATAACGGTAGACCAGTGGCTAAAGCTGCAGTTTCACCTAACCCAATGAAACCGTGAATCTGAAATACGCTTGTTTTAATTGGACAAAACTATTATGTGACGTTTCCAGCATTCACCACCAATCAGACGCTTGGCATTACTGACTGCCTCCTTTAAGAAACTGTGAAGGAAGAGGATTCTTAAGCCTTCTCTTTTCTTCCTGTTGCTTTGGGGCTGTTTGGCAGTAAACTTCCCGCCATGCCTGAACCATCTAAGTCTGCTCCGGTCCCGAAGAAGGGCTCCAAGAAGGCGGTGACCAAGGCGCAGAAGAAGGACGGCAAGAAGCGCAAGCGCAGCCGCAAGGAGAGCTACTCCGTGTACGTGTACAAGGTGCTGAAGCAGGTCCACCCGGACACCGGCATCTCGTCCAAGGCCATGGGCATCATGAATTCGTTCGTGAATGATATTTTCGAGCGCATCGCTGGCGAGGCGTCGCGCCTGGCTCATTACAACAAGCGCTCGACCATCACATCCAGGGAGATCCAGACGGCCGTGCGCCTGCTGCTTCCTGGAGAACTGGCCAAGCACGCCGTGTCTGAGGGCACCAAGGCCGTCACCAAGTACACCAGCTCTAAGTGAGCCGACTTCGCCACGGAGTGATCGGTAAGGCTTAGCCTACGCCCCAAAGGCTCTTTTCAGAGCCACTCAATCTTCTAAAGAGAACTGGCACTCACTTTATTCAGTAGGTGTTTCTTATATGCTACTAAGTAATAAGTTCCTTTTTTTGTTAAGCAAGATAAATTTAACAAGATAAAATTAATTTGTCACAGTTCTGGAAGGGAGACGCCCAAGAATGTTAACGGGTGGTTTCTGTATAGGCTTCTCTTTGGCTTCCAGGTGGCCATCTTTTCTGTCTTCCCTAGGTATTCTTCTGTTAACATTTCCTTTGAACTTGTTAGAAATTGCTTCCTCTGTAATGTAGGTGCTGCAGCAACGCTGGAGACGTTTTTATGTGTTTATGTCGAGAAAGGTCAGGTTCATTATCAGACGAGTTTAGTAAAGTAAACAAAATGCCGTTTGTCCCAAAGCAAAATCAGCTCTCCTTTACGTTTGAAGTTGGCAAAAGATTTCGTTGACCATGGCTTGTCCCCTGCATCCTAAATTTTTCATGTGTGTGTGCCTGAGTACAGTAAGAAAGTTATAAATCGCATTATTCAGTTATATTTTCTTTGTGGAGCGCTACTGGCTTTCTTCCCCTTTCCTTGAATTTAAATTTGCCAAGTAGTAATTTAAAAAGGCAGAAGCAAACCAAACGAAAGTGAGAATCTAATTTAAGTTAACGCACTGATCAGGCTGGTGCCACCTTTTGTCGATAGCCAATCCAGACGCTGCGCGCGCAGTTTGAAATTTACTAACAATGTCGTTTGTGACTCCATCCTAACAGAGTTCTGGGCCAAGAGGCTTAATGGGAAAACTCTTGCCATTTTCTCCAAACCCTGGTTTCTTTCTTTCTTTCTTTCTTTTTTTTTCCCAGCATGTCTCTGGGATTTACTTTTGCTGTATTAATTGGAATAATTTTTTTTAAAAAATAGAAGGACTGTTCTCCCATCCTCAAAGTAAGATAAAATTNTGTCTTTAATAAAGTGCTGAATGTAAAGACCAGGAACGACTTTATTCCAGGAATTTAAAAAATAAAAAACTTTCAAATGTTTCCTTGACTCCTGGCTATTTGAAATGACCTTTCGAGCCCTGGCTTGTCTGCCAGGTAGCAGATTTCATTTCTCCGAGAAAATGCCTTTTCTAACGCATAACACATTTGCTTTTTCTCTTTTTCTGAGCTTCAGAAATGTTTACCCTTTCTCTTTCAAATGTGTGTGGTTGATAATTTACTACTTGAACAAATACCTAATATTATTCTCCAAATTCTTCTTAAATACTATGTGTGCAAAAGACTGCATGCCCATCTTCTATTAGTTAATCCATTTCTTATTGAGTTACTTGTCTGGCTTTCTTCTTCTTCCTGCTCCTGTTTAGTAATGGAATCTGAGTGCTTAATCTTGAAGATGTTATTGGGTGGGTAATCTCAACAATCCTCTTGCCTTGCAAATATAGAAAAACCAGGCAGCTTTCTACCTTGTTACCTAGCAGTTGTTGAAGAGGGTGTTTGTTACAGCCAGTGCATTATCTTGGAAAAATTTTGTTAGCCTCTGACCTGCTTTGTTTTGTACTCCAAGGCCAAATTTGCCTGTTACTTCAGGTGTTTCTTGACTTCCTACTTTTGCATTCCAGTCCCCCGTAATGAAGAGGACATCTTTTTTGGGTGTTAGTTCTAAAAGGTCTTCTAGGTCTTCACAGAACCGTTCAACTTCAGCTTCTTCAGCATTACTGGTAGGGGCATAGACTTGGATTACTGTGATATTGCATGGTTTGCCTTGGAAATGAACACATATCATTCTGTCGTTTTTCAGATTGCATCCAAGCACTGCATTTTGGACTCCTGTTGACTATGATGGCTACTCCATTTCTTCTAAGGGAGTCCTGCCCCTACAATAGTAGACATAATGGTCATCTGAGTTAAATTCACTCATTCCAGTCCATTTTAGTTCACTGATTCCTAAAATGTCGACATTCACTCTTGCCATCTCCTGTTTGACTACTTCCAATTTGCCTTGATTCAGGGATTTAACATTCCAGATTCCAATGCAATATTTCTCTTTACAACATTGGACTTTACTTCCATCACCAGTCATATCCACAACCAGGTGTTGTTTTTGCACTGGCTCCATCTCTTCATTTTTTCTGGAGTTATTTCTCCACTGATCTCCAGTAGCATATTGGGCACCTACCGACCTGGGCAGTTTATCTTTGAGTGTTCTATCTTTTTGCCTTTTCATACTGTTCATGGGGTTCTCAAGGCAAGAATACTGAAGTAGCTTGCCATTATGTTCTCCAGTGGGCCACGTTTTATCAGAACTCTCCACCATGACTCGTCTGGTCCTACATGGCATGGCTCATAGTTTCATTGAGTTAGACAAGGCTGTGGTCCATGTGATCAGATTGCTTAGTTTTCTGTGATTGTGGTTTTTTCATTCTGTCTTGTCCCTCTGATAGATAAGGATAAGAGGCTTATGGAAGCTTCCTAATGGGAGAGACTGACTGAAAGGGAAACTGGATTTTGTTCTGATGGGCAGGGCCATGCTCAGTAAATCTTTAATCCAATTTTCTGTTGATGGCAGGGTTGTGTTCCCTCCCTGTTGTTTGACCTGAGGCCAAACTATGGTGGAGTTAATGAAGATAATGGCGACCTCCTTCGAAATGTCCCATGCTTGCATTGCTGCACTCAGTGCCCCTGACCCTGCAGCAGGCCACCGCCAACCAATGCCTCTGCCAGACTCCTGGACACTCACAGGTAAGTTTGGGTCAATCTCTTTTGGGGTCACTGCCCCTTTCTCCTGAGTCCTGGTGCACGTAGCATTTTGTTTGTACCCCCCAGGAGTCTGTTTAACTTTTGGCTCTATAGCGGGGTTAATTGTGACCTCCTTCTAGAGGACTTTTGCCATATGATTATATAACAACAATGTATGTTGCTCGAGGAAATGTTTCTCTTTGTTAACAAGAACCCTTCTGACTAACCTTGTTGATTTAAGATGTATGTTGTGGGAGTGGGTCTGGTAAAAGTATATAAGGCCTTGATAAGATTAGCAAGTGGGGCACTCTCTATCCCCCCTTTGATGTCTATGTCAGAATCTTTCTCTGTTCTTTTTCACTGTAATAAAACTTCTGCTACACAAAAGCTCTGAGTGATCAAGCCTGGTCCCTGGTCCTGAAGCTAATTCTTTGCTGCTACTGCTAAGTTGCTTCAGTTGTGTCCGACTCGGTGCGACCTCATAGACGGCAGCCCACCAGGCTTCCCCGTCCCTGCGATTCTCCAGGCAAGAACACTGGAGTGGGTTGCTATTTCCTTCTCCAGTGCATGAAAGTGAAAAGTGAAAGTGAAGTTGCTCAGTCGTGTCCGACTCTTTGCGACCCCGTGGACTGCAGCCTACCAGGCTCCTCTGTCCAGGCAAAAGTACTGGAGTGGGGTGCCATTGTAATCCAAGACTGTTCACCATAAGCTATCATTATTGTTCTTGCATTGTTCTTCATTCAAAGTTAGTTTATTTACTAGTAATTAGTGCTTTTCTTAATTCTCATTTCTCCTGTCCTCCAAACACATATATTTATGCATAAACACACAAGGACACACGCAGACATACACTAATCCAAAACTAGACATTTAGAGTGTTTTCCACTCCATGAGCTTAACTTCTCAAATCTTTTCTTCCATTCCATAGAGTCTTCTCAACACAGATTGGCCTTTTACCAAGTCAGAATCTTAAATCTGAGACAGGCAAGCAAACAAAATGTTCCTTCTTCCTTGACCCTACCCCAGAGCAATCATCATCCTTGCTTTCATTCTCAAATGTTCCTTCAGTATCTGTGCCTCCATGTATTATTTCAGTTAAAGAAATTTGAGGGTGTAGAATCTACTGGCCCCTTCATCTTATTACACCTTTTATTATTTATTTTTGCCCTGCATCTTTTGGAATCTTATTTGCCTGAGCAGGGATCAAACTGGAACCACAGCAGTGAAAGCACCGGAGCCACAGCAGTGAAAGCACTGGATCCTAACCACAGGGCTACCAATGAAGTCCCCACTCTGCCCTGCTCTTGTCTGCTCATAACTTGAAGCCAGAATTGCAAAACCCTTTAAGAAACACCTTACCTTCTCCCGAGGCTCTCTCAAGACCTAAATGTATTCTCTAATATACACAGTTGTTCATGCCTAACACTCTCTCCTTGTTTTGCTTTACCTTGTTTCCAAAATTCTGTAATACAATGTGACCAATAATGGTCTTCATAGTCCATTCTATCTCCTAATTTAGTCACTTTTCATGCCTAAATATATCAGATAATAACTGCCAGAAACTCTGATTCCCTTTCATTCACTTCACCTTACTAGCATCTCCAGGGTTGGATGGATATTGAGAAAATAAAAAATCAAGATAAAGATTGGGATCTGTGGAGCAGGAATCCCCTGCTGTCTTGCCCCCTTGGATTTACAATAGGGTCAGAGGCTATGAACACAGTTCCTAAGCTTCTAATCTTTAAAAAGCAGACTGTTTTTTGTGTTTTTTTTTTTTTTGGCTGTTTCTATTTCCCCAAAATTCATATGTTGAAATTTAATCTCTAATGTGAGGGTATTTGGAAGGTAGGGGTTTTGGGAGGGGCTTAGGTTTTAAGTAAAGGGCCCTCATCAGTGGCATTCATGCCTCTATAAAAGAGACCCCATTGACTCTTCCACGCATAGAGAAAATAGCCATCTATGAGTTAGGAATAGGGCTCTTACCAGACACTAAATCTGACATTGCTTTGATCTTGGACTTCCCAGCCTCCAGAGCTGTGAGAAATACATTTCTATTATTTATAAGCCACCTAGTCTGTAGTATCCTGATAGAGCAGCCTGAGCAGGCCAAGACTTTTCTGAAAGTCATGTCTTTAAAAAGTACTCAGAGTTGGTGCCTTTGAGTTTAGTAGTTATTCTAATTTCTTTCTTTCTTTTTAAGAATTTTTGGACATTTCCTAAAACCACCTTTTCTACAACCAACCATAGGCTTCTAATAGAGCATGTCCTCACTGAACCATAGTACACTTCTTAACTTCAGATCTCAAATGGCATCCAAATCCCAGACATCCTTACTGAGAAATTGCAAAATGTTAAAACAGCCTAACTTCTGCCTTTCCACTTAAAGGAAAACAGGCTTTTCTACCTAGTTCTATTTTTTCTTTTTCTTAAACAATTACTCTTACTTTATTTTCCTACAGACATGGGAGGCTTATACAGATCTCATTTCCTTTGAGGGTTTGTTCGAAGAATCCCAAACTGAGATCTGTTGGCATTGTCTTCCCAGCACTTGGCTACCTTCAGAAAAGACAAACTTTTCTAGAGCTAGTGAAGGATTAATATGTATATTCTCTAAATCTGGGCAACTATCACCAAGCTCACAAATGAAAACACATGTGAAAATACTTTGGAAACTATAAAGTTTTATATAATTCTTGTCATCAGTATTATACCTACTCCCCATAGAATTCAAGAAGTACCTTGGATGAAATGCAAAATACAGGAGGTGGGAAGCACTCAGTAATTACCTGAGGCTATCTTGTGTCTACAGTGTTGCAAATCAGCACTACATTCATTCAAATAGAATTTGATGAGCACCTCCTGTTTTTCTATTCTGGAGAACCATCAGTGAATAGTGTGAAATTTTTCTTTTTGGCCTTATGATATATATATGGTGATAGAAAAGGGACAAAGTTTAACATTTAAAACAGTTTCACACAGAGTAGGAGACATATCCTATGACATCCCTTATACGCAGAATCTAAAAAAAAAATGATAAAAGTGGACTTACGAAACAGAAACAGACTCACAGACTTAGAGAACGAACCAGGGGAAAAGGACAGAAACGGAGTTTGGAATTGACATGTACACACTGCTATATTTAAGATATTAATAGATAGCCAACTAGGACTTACCTACTTGATAGTACAGGAAATTCTGCTCAATATTTTGTGGCAGCTTGGATGAGAAGGGAATATGGGGGAGCATGGATATGTGTATATGAATGGTTGAGTCCCTTTGCTAGCTACCTGAAACTATCACATTTGGCTATATAATCAGCTATACTTCAATATAAAATAAAAAGTTACAAAAATAAAACAGGTTCACACAGACTTAGGTGAATACTCTCCTGGTCCTAGAATTTCATAGGTGTGAGTGTGATGTCAGGTATGGGATAAGCTCACAAGTGGTGTGGAGGGCATTACTGCCTCAAACAGACTCACTGTGGCTTCTACCTCTAGACAATCACCAGATGGCATGCATGACGCCTGTCATGAGTATTCATTGGAAGGACCGATGTTGAAGCTGAAGCTCCAAAACTTTGGCCACCTGATGCTCTTGCCAACTCATTAGAAAAGACCCGATGCTGGGAAAGATTGAAGGCAGGAGGGGAAGGGGACCACAGAGGACGAAATGGTTGCATGGCATCACCGACTCAATGGACGTTAAGTTTGAGCAAACTCGGGGAGATGAAGGACAGAGAAGCCTAGTGTGCTGCAGTTCATGGGGTCGTAGAGTCGAACAAGACTGAGCAACTGAACACTGACGCCTGTTGATTGCTCCTTGTGCTTGTCTGTGTTCGCGAAAGCTGGCAAATAAAAGAGGACTAATTTGTTAATTTCCCAATATGAAATCTTAGAATGGGGGTGAAGAATAAACAGCTCAGAACTTAATCCTGCAGGGTTTACCACGTGCTACCGCTAAACAGTGAAAAATGCAGTTCTCTAAAGGGCTTAGTTTGTTGAACACCCTGTAGCCAGCTTCAACCGGATTCATTATTTTTTGGAGTTGTATAAAACAATCTGATTATCAGTTAAGTTAGAGGTCTTACCACTATTGCTAGATCGTGGGCCACATTGCTTGACTTAAGCTAGATATACTCTGCCCCTCCTTGGACCCTGGGCAGTTTAATCAGTAACTTATAAGATACTTGCCTTTCCAAGTACTGCATACACAGGGTGACAGTCAACCCGAGTTCTGCATCCTGAGGCTACTCTAACTGGGGGAGGGACTTGCTTTCTGCTCTTAAACTTTAGGCAGAGTTCTTTGTTGACTGTCTCCTCCTTAATAATTTTTATACTGGAAAACTCAGACAGGGCCCAGGTGGTCTTATGGGTGGAGACGCTCTTGCCCCTATTAGTAGCAAGTTTTTAAAAATAGCTTACAAAATTGTCATGGCGTGTTCAGCCTTTGCAAGTATGCTTCATACCTGTAATGTGTGACGAAGATTATGTAGTTTCAGGATAAAATTTTTATCGGCTTTAGAAGAAAAGTGTAACAGCTGTTCTCAGTGAAGACGGAAGTGGCTCTTAAAAGAGCCTTTGGGAGGAAGCTAATGCTCCCTAAGCCAGTTAAGGATAGTTTATGCCCTCTCCCCGCGGATGCGGCGAGCAAGCTGGATGTCCTTGGGCATGATGGTGACGCGCTTCGCGTGGATGGCACACAGGTTGGTGTCCTCGAAGAGCCCCACCAGGTAGGCCTCGCACGCCTCCTGCAGCGCCATCACGGCCGAGCTCTGGAAGCGCAGGTCGGTCTTGAAGTCCTGCGCGATCTCGCGCACCAGCCGCTGGAACGGCAACTTGCGGATCAGCAGCTCCGTGGACTTCTGGTAACGGCGGATCTCGCGCAGAGCTACCGTGCCGGGCCGGTAGCGGTGCGGCTTCTTCACGCCGCCGGTGGCCGGCGCGCTCTTGCGGGCCGCCTTGGTGGCGAGCTGTTTGCGTGGCGCCTTGCCGCCGGTGGACTTACGAGCCGTCTGCTTTGTACGAGCCATAGCTTAAACAGTTATGTCGCGGAAGAAGCAACTGAACAACTGGTTCCAGGACGAGACTTTATACAGATGATCCGATCCTGATTGGCCAGACTTGTCTGGAGTAACCTGATTGGTTAAAAACCGATCTTCATTTGGATCTTATCCTGAAAAGGTTTTGTTTTCTGTCCTCTTAAATTTGTGTTTTGTATTTTCGCAGGGAAGGATTATGTCTGCACTGTATCTTGTCTGAATTTTTGGTTTTCGACTGAAATACTGATTTCACCAGTAAAAAAGGAATTTGGTCCAGAATTTTTGTAAGTCAGGGACTAAGTTGTTCTAAAATAAATTCATTTTCATTGGGGTCTTTTTCCCTTTTCAGATATGGGGAGAAATACAGCAAAGTGATGTATTTGCTAATCTAAAAAGTTCCACTTCATAACTGAATCAAGATCTGCATTTAATGTTTGTATCAAGACCTAAAATAAAGTTTCAAAATAGACCGGCACACTTGTCCTATGAAGGCAGAACTTGATTTGCCCAGCGTAGTGTAGGTAAAGGCGGGGCGGGGGTGGGGTGTGTGTGTGTGTGTGTGTGCTGTGCTTGAATACTAGTAAGTGGTTGTCTAACTTAATTAATTTTGATGCAAATGGTTGGACTTCAATATGTAAACTGCGTACTGACCAGGCCTGGAGCTATGCTAGGTTTACATTGAACAAGCGATTCGGTGTTTTTGTAAACAGGTAACCCTGAAAAAAACATTTGAGAAGTTTTAACTATTGGACCATTAGGTTCTAATAACAAAGACCCAGAATCAAAATTAGTTTAATGCTGGAACAAAATAATTGTCAGAAATGTTTCTTGGCTGGCAGTTATGGTTTTGCAGTGGAGTAAACCGAGAATTGGTCTTTCTTTACCAGATGTTAATGAATGTTCAGTCAATAGGGAGCTACATATTCCGTGTACAGTACTGTAATCTTAGCCAGGCACGACAGGTTTCAAGAGAGTGCTCAGTTCTTTCACAGAAGTTATGGGTGGCTCTGAAAAGAGCCTTTGTGCTTAGAGGCTGAAGAATGAATTTAGACCTTATTTGCCTTTCGCTTTGTGATGGCTCTCAGTCTTCTTGGGCAGCAGCACCGCCTGGATGTTGGGCAGGACGCCGCCCTGAGCGATGGTGACTTTGCCCAGCAGCTTGTTGAGCTCCTCGTCGTTGCGAATAGCCAATTGCAGATGACGCGGGATGATGCGGGTCTTTTTGTTGTCCCGGGCCGCGTTACCCGCCAGCTCCAAGATCTCGGCTGTCAGGTACTCCAACACCGCCGCCAGGTACACCGGGGCCCCGGCCCCGACCCGCTCGGCGTAGTTACCCTTGCGGAGAAGGCGGTGCACTCGGCCCACGGGGAACTGGAGCCCGGCCCGCGAAGAGCGGGTCTTGGCCTTAGCGCGAGCTTTGCCGCCTTGTTTGCCACGTCCAGACATAGTGTAGTACTCAGGAGCTACACCAGAAATAACTAAAGCATAGGAACTCACAATTTATAGCCACAGTGAGCGCGAAAAAGCAGCCGTTCCATTGGCCAAAATTGCTTTAACTATTTTAAACGAGACAAACGCAATTTCTTACAATGCGTTCTCTTATTGGACAATGCTGGCATTAACGTCATCATTAGTACTCACCAATCAGATAGAGGAGTTTACTAAGACTTATTTGCATGTGGAGTTGTGACTACAAAAGGGACTCTATGCTCCTTTTGTTTCTCGGAGACTGTAATTTTTGTCAGCATGCCTGAGCCAGCTAAGTCCGCTCCGGCCCCGAAAAAGGGCTCCAAGAAGGCGGTGACCAAGGCGCAGAAGAAGGACGGCAAGAAGCGCAAGCGCAGCCGCAAGGAGAGCTACTCCGTGTACGTGTACAAGGTGCTGAAGCAGGTCCACCCGGACACCGGCATTTCGTCCAAGGCCATGGGCATCATGAATTCGTTCGTGAATGATATTTTCGAGCGCATCGCTGGCGAGGCGTCGCGCCTGGCTCATTACAACAAGCGCTCGACCATCACATCCAGGGAGATCCAGACAGCCGTGCGCCTGCTGCTTCCTGGAGAACTGGCCAAGCACGCCGTGTCTGAGGGCACCAAGGCCGTCACCAAGTACACCAGCTCCAAGTGAGCCGGCTCGCAGCCCTGCAAAACCCAAAGGCTCTTTTCAGAGCCACCTACACTTTCAGAGAAATAGCTGGTGCACTTGTAGCCTAGTTTCACTCAGATTATGCTGCTGGTTTGACGACGGAAAACGGGGTAAGTTTTTTTTTTTAAGCTCTCCGCAAGCAGTCTTGGATAAACATTTAGGCAGTGTATTTTTGCCTGGAAAATTCCATGGACAGAGGAGCCTGGTAGGTTATGGGGCCTCAGTCGATCATGGCTCTGCCACAGAGCGCAAAACTTGACATGCAAATTTAGTATGGGTTATTTGCCGCCCACTGAAATGGATTTTCAGTTTTGCCCTCAGCTACAGTGACACCCCACTCCAGTACACTTGCCTGGAAAAATCCCATGGATTGAGCAGCCTGGTGGACTGCAGCCCCTGGAGTCGCTAAGGGTCGGACACGACTGAGCGACTTCACTTTCACTTTTCACTTGCATGCATTGGGGAAGGAAATGGCAACCCACTCCAGTGTAGTTGCCTGGAGAATCCCAGGGACGGGGAAGCCTGGTGGGCTGCCGTCTATGGGGTCGCACAGAGTCGGACACGACTGAAGTGACTTAGCAGTAGCAGTCCAATACAGCAACCGAAATTTCTTTTTTTCAAAGCGAGTAACGCCCCCACCTCTGATTGGGCAACAGGACTATTTGAAAAGCCCGCCGTGGGTTGCAATTGGCCTGATACTCTCCCAACGCCAGTTTTGCGCGTTTTGTAGAGATTTTCTCAAAAGTAAATTACTAGCTGTGTCTTGGAATGCACAAGGCTCGGGAGCCTAGAGCCAGAAAGCTGAAAATTAACGGTTCTGTGTTCTGCAGTCGGATCCTGGGCGAAATTGCCTCTTTGTTTCTATTTCCCATCCTCTGCAGAATAGGTACTGCAACATTACCCCTGTCTACGAAGATCTTAGGGTTAGTTGGAATGATTTATGGAAATATTAAAGGTCCGGGACGGTACTTAAAGAGAAAATGTTGAACAAGAAACCCAGCAGCTTGGGTAAGCCGCGTTCTTCCAATGTTTAATCAGGATGCAACGGAAGGGAGACATCCAGGACTCATTTGGCCGGGGGAGCAGTTTTCTGGTAGTGTCCTGAGTCCACAAATAAAATCCCGCGAAAGAGGTCAGAGAACTCAGTATTAAAGAGAAGAGCATATTTATTTAACGCATGGGCTAATTAGGATTATTAGGGAATGGAATTTCTCAAGGCATGATCGAAAGTCCTTCAATTCCCCATTCTTCTGTAACTTTCATTAGTACCTAAATTCTTTTCATTTGGAATCATTAACATCTTCCGCTACGCTGGCGTCCCCTTTCACCAACAAATGTTTGCTTTTGTAATTCTTTTTTTCCTCCGCATTAACAGCAAAATAAGCCCCCTACACCCATAACCCCACTTAAGACTGCAGCATTTGGTGTCTTTCCCTTTGTTACTTCCCTTAAAGTTGGGGATATGGACCTATCTCAGATGAACCGTTTTGTCCCTGTCACAGGCAACAAGCCTCCTGGAAGTTATGCCAACATGTCAATGAGTTCTGCAAAATATACATGGTTTGTCATTCGCTCCTCTTTTTCCAGTAACTGCGCCCCTGTCATTAGGTCTTGGAAGCTGGCAAGAGCAGTCCCCTAGTTTCATCCTGAACCCATCGACTTCCTATTCATCGCCTCTATTATTTGCTCTTTCTGAGATTTTTTTTCCTTCTGCTGTTAAGAGATCTGAGGGATAATTACCGTCAGTGGGTGATATAAATATTGCCTTCTTCTGCCATCTTGTGGCAAGGAAACAGAAGGACAGATCAAAGGCCTTGGGTTTTCCAGATCCAATTGAAATGCTTCAACTTTTTACTGACAGTAAATTGAAATAAGTAAAGTGATCATTTCTGTCTCTGTTTAATCACTGGGTTTAAGTTAGCTTCCCCAGAAATCACTTGTGGGCATGAGAGAGAGGGAGAGAGGTATTGTTTTGTGGTCTGGTCAGAGCTGTCCAAATAAAAAGAAGTCAAAAATCAAACATTCTGCACCCTAAAATAAATAAAACAAGAGGGTCATGGACACACTAGCTCTGATCTTCAAATGATAAATATTTGAATATTTTCTGTAAGTCTAAACACCTGACAAAATCCTGATTTTTGCTGGGAGGGAGCATGAATTTTCCACTTTGAGAAGATGCTCAATCTATGGTTACAATATCCAAAAACAGTCTTAAAATTTATTCTTAAATAGAACCCAGAAGAAAATAGTGTATTGTTTCATCTTTCTTTGCAAATGTTTTTCTTTGGATTAATCACATATGCCTCTGGTGATCTGTGAGATTAGAAAACTTGCTACTGAGGTTAGTACTTTAAGAACCACCTCAGATGGAAATTGTATTTGCCATGGGCATCAGTGTAAGCAGATTGAAAATGAAATGAGATTTCACCTGGCACCTGAACTGAATATAGTGATTCTATTCAGTTATAGGACTTTAATGTGGAAAAAAATACAGTTGATAAAAGGGCTTTAATGACAGGATTTCTAAAGACTCCGTTGCCAGGTTGACAAAGAAGTTGCCTTTATATTTTATTGTTAGTTAATTTATTTGGCTGTACCAGGTCTTAGCTGAGGCCCCCAGGATCTTCGATCTTTGTTGCAGAGTGTGGGATCTAGCCCCCTGATCAGGGATGGAAGCCTGGCGCTCTGTGTTGGGAGGGTGTTGTCTTAGCCATTGGACCACCAAGGAATTCACTTTAGAACCAAGTGAAAATCAGATATGACCGTTTGGCCTTCCATTCCAGACATTTATGTAGATAGATATTAGGTATTCTCATGTTTGGTTATAGATTGTTGCATAGATAGACTCAATCAATGTATTATAAAGAAAAGCCTTTCATGTAGATACTTTGCCAACCCTTTTGAATAGCATTGTGTGATTTAAATAAAAACTTCATAATATGACTTGTTATCAGGCTCTTGGTAAATAAAAATTATTCATCCAAAGAAAAAAAGGGAGGTTAGGGGAACGGGAGATATGCATATCAAATTCACGATGCTAAGTCACTTCAGTCGTGTCCGACTCTGCGACCCCATAGACGGCAGCCCACCAGGCTCCCCCTTCCCTGGGATTCTCCAGGCAAGAGTACTGGAATGGGTTGCCATTGCCTTCTCCCAAATTCACGATAGAGTTACCCTAAGAAAAGGGATGTTAGGGTTGGGGGTGCAGCTGAAGGGTGCTTCAATTTTATGTGTTGTTGTTTTCCATAAATATAAAAGAAATTTGTAGTGAATATATATCATNTTGCCATTGCCTTCTCCCAAATTCACGATAGAGTTACCCTAAGAAAAGGGATGTTAGGGTTGGGGGTGCAGCTGAAGGGTGCTTCAATTTTATGTGTTGTTGTTTTCCATAAATATAAAAGAAATTTGTAGTGAATATATATCATAATGTTAAACAGTAGATAGATTTTGTGTGGTCATTTTTGTACCCTTGTAATTTTTTAAAAGGTGAAAAATAACAATGAATAGTGTTGTTTGGTGTATTTGAAATTGTAGCTTTTCTACAAACAAGCAGTGCCTAAGATGTGACAGGCCATGGTCTAGATACTAGAGCAGTCACAGGGGGACAAAATACTGAATGAATAAAGTAAAATATACCTTTATACTGCATAGTGATGTGTTGAGGAAAACAGAGCAGCAGGGAGAGATTTTTGAGAATTGTTATTTTAAATAAATTCCAACTCCCTTTAACCAAATTTCTGAAACTGAAATTAGCTATATATGGTTTTAGTTAATTCTAAATTTAAGTTCTTGTTTACAATACAATAGTAGGTAAGATGGGAGATACGACACCTGACATTAAAGCCTTTCTGATTTGTGAACTATTTTCGTCTCAAATTTTTCTTGGAATAAAAATTTACTCCTGGATTACCCACGTTTTCATTAGGTATAGAAAGACGGGCAACAGGGTTGCTAAGACTACAGTCCTTCATTTCCTCGAACCACTGCCCCTCTCCCCCGCGCCGCGCTCGCGGCCCCGCTCGCGGTCCCCCTCGCGGCCCCCTCGCTCCCCTTCAGGGAAAATACAAAACAGCTCCTCTTAGGAAGAATAAATGAAGTTAGCAGAGGATGGTTTCGATCCATCGACCTCTGGGTTATGGGCCCAGCACGCTTCCGCTGCGCCACTCTGCTCACTGCGCTATAAAGCCTTCAAAGTATTTCCTTTATTACACTTTATGTAAAGGGCTGTTTTTAGAAAACGGAGAAACTTTTCTTTCAAAATCCATTCATTAATTTTACTCATGCTACAAACAAAAGAATGAATCCAAAACAGATTGATTTTATACATTCTGAAGGCAGAAAATTGGATGTTTCTGTTAGGAAAACAACCGGTGGCCAACCAGTCCGCCCCTTTCACCTAGCAGAAGTGATTGCCGGTCTTACGGTTACAAAATATATGAGTAGGTCAAAATTCGAAAATAGAACATTTCCGAGCTCAAAACCAGAGCATTTCCAAAAGACGAAAGATAGGAAAAAGTAGAAGCGTCCTTGCATTGGCCGGGAATCGAACCCGGGCCTCCCGCGTGGCAGGCGAGAATTCTACCACTGAACCACCAATGCTCATATCAGGATTCTCTGCTCATTTTCTACATGGCTTTGGCTTTTTTTTTTTCTTTAAACGCTCTACATCGAAACTATATATAAGGTTTCGTTTTTTGGTTTTACTGAATAGAACCTTGTATTGTTCCCTCTTCTCTTCTTTTTGGGAAACCCTCCTTTCCACTGCAAGTTAAGAGCGTCCCTCTGCGACACCGGAGGCTGGTCTGGGTGTGAGTGATCCAGTCCTGGGCGTGTCCCAGCGAATGGTGGCCCCCGTCCCGGTGGGGGAAACTGTGTGTGCATGGAGGAGCTCCATGTCCGGGTAGGTTCTGGAAGGTAGGGGAAGAGGAGAAAGGGGGGACGAGGGCCGGAAGGAAGGAGAAAATGGAGACGAAGGGGAGATCCAGGGAGAAGAGAATCTGAGTAGAGGAAGGGAAGCGTGTCAGAGCAAAAGGAGGAAGATGGAGAGGAATGAGAGGGAAGGGGGGAAGAAAGGAGCCTAGTGCTGTTCCCTTCTGGTCACCCCAAAGGAGAGGCAGTGGGGGTTTTAGGAATTCTGTGGATTTACCTTAAGCTCTGGTTGCTATGGTTATGAAAGTGGCACTAGAAACTCCTTCCAGTCAAATAGGGAATAAAAGTCTAATTAAAGAGTGTTTGTGTGCGCAGCTCAGTCTTGTCTGACTCTTTGCAACCCCATGAACTGTAGCCCACCAGGCTCCTCTGATTTTCTAAGTAAGAATACTGGAGTGGGTTTCCATTTCCTTCTCCGGGGGATCTTTCCAACTCAGGGATCGAACTTGCATCTCTTGAGTCTCCGGCATTGGCAGACTGGGAAGCCTACTTAAAGTTTAATTTTCCCCCAAAACATACAATCGTGACTTTCATACAAGTGTAAAACTGAACCCCTTTGAAAAGATTTTACCTCTTTAATGAGATAACTGGTGAGGTGTTACTACCAGTTAAAAGGAGAATTCAAAGAGTGGATGCCATTTATAGATCAGGAATATTGAAAGTAAAGTCCAAATAAAGTCCAAACTGGCTTTTATATTGCTGAGGATTGGTGAGGAAGGTGAACTGGGAGGGAAAAAATTGTCCCCTCAAGAGATAGAATTAATTTGCTGTCTATAGACAGCAATTGGACCATAAAAAGGCTGAGCCAGGAAGAATTGATGCTTTCAAATTGTGATGCTGGAGAAGACTCTTGAGAGTCCGTTGGACCGCAAGTAGATTAAAAACAGTCAATCCTAAAGGAAATCAACCCTGAATACTCAATGGAAGGACCAATGCTAAAGCTGCTGCTCCAATACTTTGGCCTCCTGATGCAAAGAGCCAATTCATTGGAGAAGATCCTGATGCTGGGAAAGAGTAAAGGCAAAAGGAGAAGGGGGCAGCAGAGGAAGAGACAGTAGATAGCATGACCGGCTCAATGGACATGAAATTGAGCTAACTCCAGGAAACAGTGGAAGACAGAAGAGCCTGGCATGCAGCAGTCCATGGGGTTGCATAGACACCACTTAGCAACTGAACAAGACAGAAATTATTTTTTATTACTGCCAGTTATCAAAAATTTACAAAATTGTAAAATACCTCTCATTGAATCAGAATCAGATGACACTAAAGGGTGTGATATAATTTTCCTTCAAGGCATACATTTCTCTGACAGTTCCTTCCTGTTTTAGGAAAATTCTGTGGACTCAGCACAAACAAAAGGACTAAACTCACAAGTTAAACTCTTTAAGAAGCTCTCCATTGCTCAAAGCCATGGGTGGTGGTCTGCTGTTTCTGACTATCTCCCCTTAAAGTGTAGGGTGGGAGATTTTTACAATGTGGGTGCACACATTCCTGTAAGAACTGATGAAAGATCTGTATAAATTCCTTAAAAACCTGTGTACATACACACATTGAAATTCAGTTTGGGGCTTAGGATGACTGTCCCTGATTTGTCCGTCTGTTTCTGGAAGAACCCCTTCCAGGGCCTGAAAGGGAACTCTTGTATGACACTCTGAAATGAATTATTGGAGGAGGCACAGGTGCTGACAAAGCAAGAGACTATTGGGAAGGGGTCTTGTGGGGGAGAGCAGGAGGGTAAGGGAACCCAGGAGAGCTGCTCTGCCAATCTCTGGTTTATGGTGATGGGATTAGTTTCTGGGTTGTCTCTGTCCAATTGTTGTGGAATCCAGAAACACACCTCAAAGGACACACAAGACAGTGGAGTACAGTTTATTATGCCAGCAGGTCCAGAGGGAATCAGTTCCCAACAAGGACCCTGTTTCTGAGAGGCCCAGTTTTATGCCCCCCATTAAGTTTGTGACTGGTTACATGTTAGCACCCTCTTTGTTGTATATGATTTTGGTGCTAGGAGAACAAACAATTAAAGTTAAAGGGGAAGAACAATGATTATACATCAAGGGGGGATGTCTCCATGGTTAATCTAACAGGGGCAGCCTGACCTCAACTACAATCTCCATTTGTCATCTGTAGGGAAGGAAGCCTCCTGGAGACCTGGTTTTCACTAGCAACAATTCCCTCACTCTTGGGCAGGGTTCAGGCCCAGTTCACATCCTGTCTTTAAGATGGATGACAGGCTTCAAAATGAAGTCTCTCCTGTTTTCCTCACACTGGCCTCAACACAATCTTTCTGACTCAGGGTACTTCCTTGTGTCGCACGCATTGCTTAGCCAAGATGGGTGCCAGCAAGAAAGATTCTGGGAGGTGGTAGGACACATGGCGTCTCCTTCGACCTTTCTGAATACCTCTGGTTGGTGGTGGCTTGTTAATTCTGTGTAAAGCAGTCCTGACCTCCTGTTGTAAAATAACTCCTGCAAACGGTTGCTCTGGTGCCTGCAGGGTGGTCAGTTTCAGTCAGTGTATCCTCTCATAGTTTCCAAGTGTCTTTTAACCTGGAAGGTGGTCTTCATTAAGTGCCATCCTCTCCATACTTCTCATTCATTTATTCCTGTCCCTGCCTTCTTCAGAAGCTGCAGCCTCTCTTTTATAAAGGCCTCACTCTGGGGGTTCAGCTTAGATTAGGGGTGGGGGTGGCTGGGAGCTAATGTATAAGTAGGTGTAGATCAACCTACATTCCTTAAAATCATGCCAAAGGCTACATATGCCTGCCTTACACCCATATCCACACATTGTATGATTAGGCCACCCAAGATTATGGCTGTTCCTTTCTTCTCTGTACCTACATCCCCTGTTCCACCAGTGCCTGCTTCCCCTACACCCTACTCAGAACTGACTTTCCCTCTTAATCATAGATCTTAATCTGTAAATGCCTATGTACTCGCTCTAGCTCCATCTACTTGTTTATCAAAGGGGTGGTAAGGGCGGTGCTCCTCAGCTGTTTTCCCTGGCAACAGCTAAGCCAACCTGACGTCACTTCCTCCTATGGTAATCTAGGTAAACTGATAATCTCCCTCCTCCCCTGAGAATGAAGATACTTTCATGTCCTGCCCTCTGTCTGCCACACACCATCAGGTGTTGCTACAGGACCCTACTTCAGGTATGTAATATTTCCTCTACCTTTCTAAATTCTTGGCTTAGACACTCCTGTAATAAAAAGAACAGATTAACAGAAGAAAAACAAATAGTTTGACAACATGTATACCTCTTGTGTACGTGGGAAATACTCAGGAAAACTGAGTAACTCTGAAATGACTTAAAGCTACCACTTCAAATACCTTCACCAGCTGAAGACAAAAGAAAGGTGTTGTGGGAGGGAGGCTAGTTATGGGAGGTTTTCCAGCAAACGCAGTTCAGTTCAGTTGCTCAGTTGTGTCTGACTCTTTGCAACCCCATGGACTGCAGCACACCAGGCTTCTCTGTCCACCACCATCTCCTGGAGTTTGCTTAAACCCAGGTCCATTGAGTCAGTGATGCCATCCAACCATCTCATCCTCTGTCGTTCCTGTCTCCTTCTGCCTTCAGTTTTTCCCAGCATCAGGGTCTTTTCCTCTGAGTCAGTTCTTCACATCAGGTGGCCAAAGTATTGAAGCTTCAGCTTCAGCATTAGTCCTTCCAAAGAATATTCATGATTGATTTCCTTTAGAATTTAGGAGAGGCACAGTCATTAGCAAAAGAAAAGAAAGTGTTATCTTGGACCAGGACACACCCGATTGGGGGATGGAGGAGGGGAAGAGAACAGCAGGAGGTCTTTATCATGCAGATTTTCTCTAGAAAGGAGGAGTAACAGAGAGGACCCGAGAGACTAGGTCATCTCATTAGTGCTGACCAGAAAATTCCAAGCTGGTTGGATAAGGTACTTGGGGAAGGTTGAAGCAGCAGTTAATTCAGAAATTACAGTCTAGGTTTAGTATCACGGACTTTAGCATGAGTGACACTATTTTGAGCCTGTAGGGACAATAGTACAAGGACAAAAGTAAGGATAGCACTCTGACCACAAGCTCGGCAAATGTCTGAAGGGTTGCTGCTGCTGCTGCTGCTGCTAAGTCGCTTCAGTCGTGTTTGACTCTGTGCGACCCCACAGACGGCAGCCCATCAGGCTCCACCGTCCCTGGGATTCTCCAGGCAAGAACACTAGAGTGGGCTGCCATTTCCTTCCCCAATGCATGAAAGTGAAAAGTGAAAGTGAACTTGCTCAGTCGTGTCTCATGACTCTTAGCAACCCCACGGACTGCAGCCCACCAGGCTCCTCTGTCCATGGGATTTTCCAGGCAAGAGTACTGGAGTGGGGTGCCATTGCTTTCTCCAGTCTGAAGGGTTAGGCTATCAAAAGAAAAAAAAAATCTAAACTTAGTAATGTGCAATAAAATTTATCTTTTATGGCAAGGGAAGAAAAATTTAATTATAAAATATTTTCTCCACCCTTTGGCCTCCTTTCTCCCCTCCATTGTGCATTGTGTACCTGAGTTGCACATTACCAAGCCTGCTCAACCATAAAAAGCAACATTCTCCCTGCACCAAGGCAACTCAGTCCTAGTCTGTGTGGCTTGGAAAAGAATTTCCAGACATGAAGCAGAATAAGAAGAGAATAAAGTTTATTAGAGTGAGAGATACTGTCAGAACACTGGGGAAGCTCAAGGGAGAACTGATGTTGAACAAGGAGGGGTCTTTGTCCACTTTTATACCCAGGGTACAAAGAGTAGGATACAGATCTTGTGGGTCACTTGCTGATTGGATGAGGCACGTATACTGGGTGGAGGTGGAGTAAGGTAAAAGCCTTCTCCCCATAGGGTAGGAGGGGAGACAAGTTATACTGCTCAGGAGGACCTGAAATCTGTTAATAGGTACAACATTGGGAAGGGAAGGATGATAAAGATCTGGTTTTTCTGATCCTGCATTCCAAGACCCTCTTTGGTTTTATCTGCTCTTTCATCCTTGGGTCACCACAGACTCTTTAAAAGATAACACTCTTTCTTAATCTTGTAAGAGGCCATGACTCAAGGGTTATTGCAAGGGATGACATGGGGAAATTTTTAGGGTGACAAAACCTTTATATGGTGGTGGGATCGAACTCTAAGCCTTCTCTGGGCTGAGGAGTTTAGGTTTGTCTCTAGCAAGTAAGAATCTTCCTGTCCTTCCTGTTTGCATGGGAGAGGAGAGAATTTTCCTGTCTACTCCTCCTCCATTGCCTTCAGCTCAAATAATCCTTATGCCAGCATGGTGTATTTTGGGGAAAGCATTCTCTGAACCCCTTCCTAGGGAAATGTCAAGAGCCAAGAAAAGAACCATATAATTTTGATAAGAAAGAAAAAGTTGGTCTTGATTGATTTGATAGTAAGGTTTCTTATAAATCTGTAGTAATTAAACCAATAGAGGAATTAAACATAAAGAGCATGGACAAGTTCAGTTCAGTTCAGTTCAGTCACTCGGTCGTGTCCAACTCTGCGACTGCATGAATTGCAGCACGCCAGGCCTCCCTATCCATCATCAACTCCCGGAGTTCACTNTTCATGGCTGCAGTCACCATCTGCAGTGATTTTGGAGCCCCCCGAAATAAAGTCTGACACTGTTTCCACTGTTTCCCCATCTGTTTCCCATGAAGTGATGGGACCGGATGCCACGATCTTCATTTTCTGAATGTTGAGCTTTAGGCCAACTTTTTCACTCTCCGCTTTCACTTTCATCAAGAGGCTTTTTAGTTCCTCTTCACATGTATCTATTAATAAGTTGATGTCTGAACGCAGGTGAAAGAAGTGGAAGTCAGTACCAGCCTCCACCAGCAAGGTGTTACCAAGTAGAGTGTGGGTAGCAAGACAAGGAAGGATGATTGGTCCAAGGATGGATGTGAGAGGGTAAAGAAACTGAGTGAGGCGGGCAGCCAATCAGAAGCACCAGGAAAAACCTACCAGTGTCACATGGGTCGGAGAACAAATAGGAACAAAACTGAGGCTGAACCAGAGCCAGCAGGGGTGGACAAAGGCTTGTCTCACAGCAAGGATGAAGGAACCCTTGTTCCCCCAACCTGCTCCCAGCACGCCCTGACTTGTCACTCAAAGCAAAACCTCATGGTCTGACCGTTGCAGCAATGACTGTCTGGGCTTTTAAGTTCTTTAGAATGACTGTTGGCTCGTCAAAGCAACGTTCTTCTGAAGGTGGATTTGAGGAGGCAGGAGAGGGACAGACCACATTAGGAAAAGAGTGTGGGAATTCTGTGGGGTGAGCATGAGGGTGGCCTTTGTATCTCAACTGCAGTTTTGGATCCCTATGCTAGGGGACTATGCTAGTTCTCTAGCTACAAGCCGGTCAGAGAAAAGAGTAATGCCACTTTGGACTATTCCTCAGTGGCACCTGAGAACAAATTTCTCAGAAGGAAGGCTCACTAAAGGATGGGTTAAATCTAGCCTAATGTCCTTCATTTACAGGAGGAGATATTGAGACCTGGAGAAGGGAATTGATCCAGTGGCAATGGGTATTTCTTTTTAGCAGGTAATGTATATTAAAGGATTTTGAAAGCATCATGAAAATTCACAAAATCAGACCATCTGTTGAGATCATTTCTGTTACATGCCACTACTTACTTCCCGGAGAACCTGTAAAAGAACCTCCAAGGCCAGGATTCTTGTCCCAATGTTTTAGTTAATTTAGGGTTAGCCCCTCATCACTCAGATGAAAATGAATGAAATCAGGAATTGAATACAGGAATATCTATACCTCATACATATAAAATATATAATTACCATTCAACTTTATGGAAATCCAGGGTATCTGAAGCCTGATACCAGGTACCAAGGAGTGACAAAATGAATGATAAAAAAAAAGTCCCAAATTTCAAGTAACGTAGCTGTTAGGAAAAAGAGACACCTGGGATGTTCTGCTTAAGAACACAATGAAGTAATTTATGATAGTTCAGAGAACTGTGGGATACCTCATGTGAGCAAGTATAGAATCTTCAGAGAGGAGGTAAGATCAATCTGAGGGACACTGAAGAACTTTCATATATGAAAGTGTTTGTAAGGATTTTTTTTCTCTTTGATGTCGGTAGAATCTGAGTGTGTGTTCTGTTTTGAATCAGAGAGCCCCCAACAGCATCCTCTTTGGTGATTATATCAGTGCAGCTTCTTCTGCACAGGGTTTTACATTTCATATATTGGCAAATTTAAAACTTTAAAAGTAGAATTTTATTGCTTGCATTTTCTTTCTCATGCAGTTAAATGTTCTTGCTTCTTAGAAAAAGGCATAATTTGAGAACATGGATCATATACTTTCTTTGCTCTTTTGTACCTTTCCTTTTTGGGGGGGGGTTGGGGGAGATGTGTTAATTTTTTAAATATATAACATATTGGATGCAGGAAAATGTTTNATATATTGGCAAATTTAAAACTTTTAAAAGTAGTATTTTATTGCTTGCATTTTCTTTCTCATGCAGTTAAATGTACTTGCTTCTTAGAAAAAGGCATAGTTTGAGAACATGGATCATATACTTTCTTTGCTCTTTTGTACCTTTCCTTTTTTGGGGGGGGTTGGGGGAGATGTGTTAATTTTTAAAATATGTAACATATTGGATGAAGGAAAATGTCTNAGTTAAATGTTCTTGCTTCTTAGAAAAAGGCATAATTTGAGAACATGGATCATATACTTTCTTTGCTCTTTTGTACCTTTCCTTTTTGGGGGGGGGTTGGGGGAGATGTGTTAATTTTTTAAATATATAACATATTGGATGCAGGAAAATGTTTTTTAAAAAGCTAAAAGTACTCCCTTCCAATTGACTGGAAATTCACCTCCTAGGTGATCAAGTCACCTGCTCAGTGTTTGGAATTGATACTGTGCCATAACTACTTCCTGGGTATCGATTTGGTTTGAACTCATCTTTTTTTGTACTTGCTTTTGACATTTGACAATGTCTTTTAACTTTTCAAAAGATAATTTTTTTCTCCTTAAAATTTAAATTTAGATTACAAATATAATCTCCAACTGACAATTTGTTGTCAGAATTTGAGGCTTTGGACCCTGGCTCTTGGATGAATCACTCAGAAAGGAGGAGAGAAGACGACTTGCTCAGAAGCAGGGCAGAGCTGTGATCCTGAAAGATCCTGCCCATAGCCAGCAATAGCAGCGCACCTCAGTAGAATTCCTCACAGCACATTCGGCAGAGTACTTCTCGACTGCCTGTTGAGCCCTCTGGACAAAAAGCCCCTGAATTTCCACTTATCTGGATCAAGACTGCAGAAAAGGTCCCAGAAAAGACCTTAAAAAGTGAGGTTGAGTTTACTTTTCCTCTTTCAACAAGCCAGACTACTAAGAACTGTGGTGCTGGAGAAGACTCTTGAGAGTCCCTTGGACTGCAAGGAGATCAAATCAGTCTATCCTAAAGGAAATTAACCCTGAATTTTCACTGGAAGCACCGATCCTGAAGCTGAAGCTTCAATACTTTAGCCACCTGATGTGAGCAGCCAACTCACTGGAAAAGACCCTGAGGCAGGGAAAGTTTGAGGGCAAGAGGAGAAGGGGAAAGCAGAAAATGACATGGTTGGATGGCATCATCGACTCATTGGATATGAGTTTGAGCAAATTCTGGGATACAGTGAAGGACAGGGAAGCCTGGCACACTGTAGTTCATGGGATCGCAAAGAGTTGGACACGACGGAGCAACTGAGCAACAAGACAGTATTGTACACCGAATAAGCCTGTCAAGTCAGGTACTATGGGCTTGTGTTTCTCTTCAGTTCTCATATGCTTAAATATGAAATTCCCACAGTTGACAGGACACAGTGGACTGGGAGTCAGAATTTGACTTTAGCTGTAGATCTGTTTCTTTTATGCTATTATGCAAATCAGTCAACTCCCCCAAGCCTCACATTTCTATAATATTTCCACCAACTTGTGTGCTCTGTAATTCTTTTGAATTGCCCAGAGCATTTTGGATAGTGCCAGGCACTTGACAGCCCTTAGGAAAAATATCTATAGCCTTACTTGAGAAGGTTCTGAAATGGCCCACACATGTGGAGCCAGGTCTTAAAACTTAACTATATTGGTAAGAACATATTCAGATGAACTTAAAGATCCTGGAGACTAGATTATTTTAAACTAGGTGAACTCTGTTTACAACATTAGTTTTTAATAGTGAGAAAGAAATTTGAGCTGTTACCAATTTCTACCAGAGATGAATTATTTCAGTGATTTGTCAGGCATTGATTGCATATCCACTTTTCATTTATCACTGTGTGATAAACAGTACAAAAGGATGAAAACAGCCCCTTCTCTATTCTTGAGGTAGTAGTTCATCATCTAGTGGAGACTATAAGCAAGTTTTGTGTGTTACTTTTACTTGATCTTTACAACAATCCTGTGAAGTAAGTGGTATTGCTAGTTTTTCATTCCTGAGGAGGAAACTGAGGCACCAAGGGTTAGATGAGTTGCCCCATAACACAAAATGGTAACTTGTGGAGCCTAGACTCACACTCAAAGCCTGGGCTGTAAACTGTTTCCCCTGGCACAGGGGAATTAGTCTGTACCCCTCATTCCAGATGTTTTTTAATGCATACCAAGGGGTGGAGGCAACTCTCATCCTTCCCTAAAATCAGATGGAAAATAGGAGGTCAAGACAACCATCCACAACTCCTGTGCAGTGACTTGGTGGGAAATGGGAGTAGTTATGTTTGTTCTTTAAGCAGTTATATCAGATCCTTCTAAGGAAGAACAAATATACTTACTCCACTAGAGTTACTATCCCACATGAACTGTGAATTTTGCCAGGCCACTTTTAAAGTTTTGTTTGTTTGTTTGTTTTTAATGCAGTTAGGAAAATTGTCTTAACTGCTAGGTTCTCTTACTATCACTGCCATTTGGCCATTTTATTATCATCGTGCCTTTTTTTTTTTTTTTAATCCTGATTGAGTTTGTACACTTTTATAAAAAAATGTTTTTCTTTTCTGTAAGAAAGAATACAAGATATAGTTTAAAAACTAGGCACAGAATTTGACCATCAATTATAAAGGTCATTCAGTTATACAAATCTTCTCCTATATCTATTACCGTGAATGGAGATTTAAAAATATAAATAGTAATACAAATCTTAATTACAAACTTGAGAAGAAATAGAATAGAAGCAAGAAACAAATTAAGTAAATGACCTATTAGAAGAATAGGATTAGGAAAGCCCTCTAGACACTGCTCACTCCCAACATTAGCAAAGATGCCCAAGATACAACTGTTTAATAATTGAAAGATCTAAGCCATGCTGAGTGATCATTGGAATTAGGAACTCAGAAAAATGTAAAAGCATAACAACAGATCACATAGAAATTTTGGTCCAAAAGAAGCTTTCTGAACTATCTTTAACTGGTTGAGTTTAGTAGTATCATTTAGGGGCGGGGGCGGGGAGAGGGAGTATTATCCTATTTTGACATTTGATTAAATGAAATTCAAATAAATTCCCCAAGATACTATGTTAGGAAATAAGGGATTTTTTTTTCCATGTCTTATTGCAAAAACCTTGGGCATTGTACCTTAATTTGCCATGTCGGGATCTGTGAAAAGGAGGATAAATCTTGGGCCTATCTTAATCTCTTTTCTTTTTCTCCAGCTATTTTTAAGCATTCATATTCCTGTTTGTTACTGTTAAGGTGACCTAAGGTAGAGAGGGGAAGAGGGTGAGAGTGTGAGGCGCCAAGGAGAAATATCCGTCACATTCAGAGTCTCCCACTTCCTCCTATCCAGACTTACACTACTCTGTCTTGGTTGAAGATGAGAGACATCTGTGAGCTTGTGACTGCTTTAACCTATAGAGTATGACAAAAGTGACATTGTGACACGAAAGGCTACGTCCTAACAGGACCTGCAGCTTTCACCTTGTTGGTTAGAAATCACTCTTAGAGTTTTGAGCAACCATATTAAGAAGTCTGACCACCCTGAGACGATTCCGTGAGGAAGCCTAGTCCAGCCACATGGAGATGCTACTAGCAGTGCCCTGGTTGACGTTCCCAGCAAGAGTCTAGTCTTCCAATTATCCCAACCCAGTTGCCAGACTTACAAGTTATGAAAATTAATAAGTAGAAACCTCATTTTAACTGGAGTTAGGAGGCCATAGGGAGTGCTCTCAGCCCTACCACTCCAGGTCAGTTGCTGACCCAAAAGGAAGAGATGGTATCTTGGTGTCTCCAAAAGGAAGACAGTTATCACTTGACTACCCAGCAGGAGGAAGAAAGAATTTCTCATTGCCAGACAACAGCCCAGCCAGTAAGAGATTGCCACAACTCAGCCAGTGAAAAGCTGGTACACTTCAGAAACTCCCAGTTTCTTCCAATGGACTCCTTGTTTATAGCAGCTCCACCTAACTGCCCTTCCCTATAAAAGACATTCCTCTGCTTTGTTCTTTGCACTTGTCTCTGGTTTCCCATAGATTCCATCCTGCTTAAATGCTATTCTTTGCTGTTCCAGAATAAATCCATTTTGTTGGTAAAATAACTGGGTGTTTTATTGTTTTAGATCAACAAAGTGAAGATGTCACCATAGAATCCTAGTCCCCATAGCCTAAGTTTTCCCAGACATTGTAGAGCAGAGCCAAACCATCTCCTTTGTGCCCTGTCCAAAGTCACTCACAAGATCCATGAGCATAATAAAATGGATAGAATTTCATGCTGTTACATTTTCTACTCAGCAGTAGATGGCTGAAATATTTATTGGTCTTTGTATACTATCTCTGCTTCAGCCTTTGATTTGTGAGCTACTTAAGGGCAAAAAATGTTTGCAATTCTCTTCACTGAGCATCTCTATTAACTGACAAATAATGGCTGTCAATATGCCAGCAAATTTGGAAAACTCGCCAGAGGCCACAGGACTGGAAAAGGTCAGTTTTCATTCCAACCCCAAAGAAAGGCAATGCCAAAGAATGCTCAAAGTACCACACAACTGCACTCATCTGACACACTAGCAAAGTAAAGCTCAAAATTCCCCAAGCCAGGCTTCAACAGTACGTGAACCGAGAACTTCCAGATGCTCTGAAGGAACTCCTTCGGATAACCTGAAACACAGTATGCTCATCTTTTTAAAACAGGGATTATCAAGTCTTACAATAAATCATAAGATTAGAGTACTGTTGATATCCACTCCAGTATTCCTGCCACGATAATCCCATGGACACATGAGCCTGCCGGGCTACAGTCTATGGGGTCACAAAGTGTCAGACACAACTGAGCGACCAAGCACACACAATATCCATTTTAGGGTTCTCTCCTGGATAAAATTAAATACAAACAAAAGATATTTGGATAGATTTTTCATACAAAATATATCCTCTGTTCTTAACAGTTGTTGCTATTGTTCAGATGCTGAACCATGTCTTACTCTGAGACTGTAGCATGCCAGGCTTTCTTGTCCCTTCCTATCTCCCAGTTTGCTTAAACTTGTCCATTGAGTCAGTGATGATATCCAGCCATTTCATCTTCTGTTACTCCTTTCTTCTGCCCTCAATCTTTCCCAGCATCAAGGTGTTTTCCAAAGAGTCGGCTCTTTGCATTAGGTGGCCAAAGTAATGGAGCTTCAGCTTCAGCATCAGTCCTTCTAAAGAATATTCAGAATTGATTTCCTTTACGATTGACTGGTTTGATTTCCTTGTCCAAGGGACTCAAACCACAGTTCAGAAACATCAACTCTTCAGTGATAAACCTTCCATATGGTCCAACTTTCACATCTGTACATGACTATTGGAAAACCCATAGCTTTGACTATCTTAACAGAGCATTTCAATTATGGGAATATTACCAAAACAGTCTGAGTCTCCAGATTGCCCCTTTTGTAACATTAGCATGTTATTCTGCTTTGAATAGTGTCAAAATGAAGGAAACCTCATTTAAAATGCAGTACTTGGATGCAATTTCAAAAACGACAGAATAATCTATGTTCATTTCCAAGGCAAAAACCATTCAATATCACAGTAATCCAAGTATATGCCCTGACCAGTAGNGGCAGTCGTTTCCAGCTCCTAAGTCCTCGTCTGGCCACTGAGGATTCCATTTCACTGCAGGCATGGACCATGGAGATCCTCTGGAGGCTCCCCAGGGGAGTCAGGTCTCCTCTTGAGTGGAGACGTGCACGTCCGCTTTCCTGCCGAGCTGTAGCTGCAGTCTCAGGCGTCCCGTCGAGGTGACCAGGGGTTAATATGCTGCCCCTCGAGGATTTCCCACAGGGTTGAAACACGTGCCACCGTGGTGTTAGCCAGCATTCGGTGTGACTGTCTGGGCGGCTCAAGGTCAACACCGGGGTCCCTTGGAGTGGACAGAGATAGCTGGGGGTCACGTGTAACAGGTGGCATGACCCGCTAGTTCCACAGGACACACCTGTGGAGAGTACGTCCACTTGAGATGCGACGTGATGGTCAGCAGCCCACCACTGAAATAGCAGGGAAAGGGAGCCTGATTTCGTGCAGAGCAGGGACACACGGGGTCCCTCTCCAGGTGTTGGGGGCCCCTCGATGTTCCTCTCGAGTGGAGACGTGTATGTTGGGTGATTCTGGAGTGACTGCAAGCGTGTGAAGGACCACATCGAGGGTCGTGAGTGATGGGGGTGACTTCCTGTGAGGTGCCACCGAGGACAAGGGCCTCATCCTGCCTGGAGGGGAGATCCTCCCAGTTTTCCTCGAGTTGCGGCAGGCCTCTCTCAAGTTACGATGTGGACCCCAGGGNACATCGAGGGTCGTGAGTGATGGGGGTGACTTCCTGTGAGGTGCCACCGAGGACAAGGGCCTCATCCTGCCTGGAGGGGAGATCCTCCCAGTTTTCCTCGAGTTGCGGCAGGCCTCTCTCAAGTTACGATGTGGACCCCAGGGACCCGCCCCTGAGGCCTCTCGAAACGCCAGGCTCCAAGCCAGGTGCCAGGGGCCTCTGGGGATTCCTTGATCGTCGGTTCAGTCTCCTATGTCCTCGTCTGGCACCTGAGGATTCCTCGCTGTTGCAGACGTGGACCGTGGTGTTCCTCTGGAGGCTCCCCAGGTTAGTCAGGTCTCCTCATGAGTGGAGACATGCACCTCCGCTTTCCTCCTGAGCTGTAGCTGCGGGGTCAGGCGTCCCGTCGAGGTGATACAGGGGTCAATGTGCTGCCCTTCGAGGCTTTCCCAGAGGGTTGAAACACGTGCCACCGAGGTGTGAGTCAGCCATCGAGGTGACTGTCTGGGCGGCTCAGGGCCATCACCGGGGTCCCTTGGAGTGGACAGAGACAGCTGGGGGCCTGATGGAACAGGTGGAGCGACGCCCGAGTTCCACTGGACAGTCCTATGGAGAGCACCTCCTCTTGAGATGTGACGGGACGGTCGGCAGCCGACTCCTGAAGAAGCCGGGAAAGGAAGCCTGATTTCGTGTGGAGCAGGGGCACACGGGGTCCCTCTCGAGGTGTGGGGGGCTCCTCGATGTTCTTCTCGAGAGGTTACGTGTATGTCGGGCGATTCTGGAGTCAATGCAAGCATGTGGAGGACCCCGTCGAGGGTCGTGAGGGATGGGGGTGACTTCCCATGAGGTGCTGCAGAGGACAAGGGCCTCANCTTCTAAAAACTTTTTATATATTATGTGTAAGTATATGTTTTATATGTGATGTAGTTTATATTTTATATCATTATATATTTTAAGTATAAAGTACATATGTACATAAAAATTATATGTTATGTACAAATATGTTCATATGTTTTTTATACAAATATATTTTGAACATATCCATAAATTCTATGGGAAATAAGAACTTCAGAGCAGGTCAGCTTTAGGTTCTAATTTTTAGTCTGTTATTTACTAGCTCCAGGACCTGAGGAAAGTAATTTCTCTAAAAATATAAATTCAGTTTCTGCCTAAAAATTTAATATTAATAAAATGGAAAAAAATTTTGACAAACCTCCTCATATTGATGAGCCAATTTACAATGTATTAGCCGTGTGAAAAATTACTCCTATCATTCATCCTTTTGGGCTTCTCTGGTGGCTCAGACAGTAAAGAATCCACCTATAATGTGGGAGACCTGGGTTCGAGCCCTGGGTTGGGAAGATCTCTTGGAGGAGGGCATGGCAACCCACTCCAATATACTTGCCTGGAGAATCCCCATGGACAAAGGAGCCTGGTGGGCTACAGTCCATGGGTGGCAAAGAGTTGGACAGGGCTGAAGCGACTGGACAAAGTGCTTCGAGTTCCCACATCACTATCATACTTTGACTAATATAAGCACATTCATCTTTTTATTCCTGCAAGAATACGCTATCTATGTGGTATTTAGAAGCCTACCTCATAGGGATACGAAATAATTTGAGAAAATGTAACAGTAAACAGTTTTTGTGCTAAAAGGAAAATACCATGCCCATAGTATTACTGAAGCTAACTGATACCCAAAGCTGTTTAATAACTTGCTCAATTATAGAATGATTTACTGGCTATTTGGGGACTAAANGAAATAATTTGAGAAAATGTAACAGTAAACAGTTTTTGTGCTAAAAGGAAAATACCATGCCCATAGTATTACTGAAGCTAACTGATACCCAAAGCTGTTTAATAACTTGCTCAATTATAGAATGATTTACTGGCTATTTGGGGACTAAAATTCTTGTTACTTCTATTGTCTCAAGGCTCCTTCTATAGTGTAGCTTAAAATGATGCTTCAAGACTCTGTTGAACTTTACCTTTTTGAATGTTCAAAGTCAGATATGGCATAAGAGAATTCATTAGAGAGATGATAAATATAAGATTAATACATCACAGATAAAATTTATTAATATCTCATCAGCAGCTTTCTAAACTTCTCTCCTATCAACTTCCAGTAACATCTGTATTAACCCAGTTATACTCCCTTTCTAATCTCCTTGATATCTCTCATAATTCAAATTTTTCTTCTGCTGCCTTCTTGAATGCTACTCAAAATGAGATAAACAGTATCTTGAGATTCTGGCAATGTATGTTTACTCAAAAGCGGAGGAATCTTCTCAGTGACCTTTCAGGAATTAGCCACAATTGCAAGCAATTAGAAAGATGTCCACAGATAATACTCAGGAGCCTGTCTGATATAATTTCAGAGAAGCAGATAAGGACTTCCTAGGTTTTTGTTCTTTTGTTTTGTTAATAAACACTTCAGTCCTAACACTGGGGATATGAATCAGAATTCAAATTACTTAAAACTTCTAAAATGCAAAAATGATACCACAACTACTTAGTCTGAAGATATACTTTCAAGAATGGATAAATATGTGAGGTTACTGTGCGTTTGAAAGGTGGGTGAATGTACACACACAAAAAAAGAGTAAAGCAGAATACAAGAATTCAATGCTCTGAAACCTCCTGTTTTCTCTCCTCATTACTTTCTAGCTCCATCATCTTTATATCTTATTCTGCTCCAGTGCTTTGTGCTGGAGTGATAAATATTTTCCCCCTTACTGTGCCCTCATTACAGAACATGAGAGAATATTACATATGACAAGATATGTAATATATCATATTGATGCAGAAACAGTTTATCATGTTTGTATGTAGTGAATCTCAGAGGGAGAGGGGTCAGTTGATTAAATAAATTAACTGATTCCCTCTTCTGTAATCTTCCGTAGAGAGGACTTCCTTGACTGAGTTTCAGGAAGTAACATCCTATCTAGGATCAGTCAGGAAAGGACATTGCCCATGTGAGAGGAGAAAATACATGCGATGTCCCCCATGATGAGATACCTCCTGAGCAATAATATAAGAATTGTGTCCAGTATTACATTTAAAGAGATACTGCACCTTATCCAAACAGGAATACTGAGAATGAAAGTGGCTCTATTACCAAACTGCAAGCACAGTAGGAGACAACTCAGCAGTCCTGGGTAAACTGGGGAGTGTCATTCACCCCAGTTACATGGACTAGAGGGGATCTGTTCAACACTTATGCAACTCAGGGAAATTATGGATTGTGTGAAATCTCTCTACTGATGCCATTTATCCTGTTTTACCTGATTCCTCCATTCCTTGGCAACATTTTTTTTTTTGCCAAGAAAATACAAAATGCCCCCACACAATCCATCCCTTAGAAAAAAATCCTTGCAGATTCAGACATAATTTTTAAAAAACATGAAGAGTTCAAAAAACTAATTTTCTTGCAAAGATCTGCACCCTAATGGGGATCAAAGTACTAAACTAAAGCAATGCTTGTCTGAGAGTAAAATACAGTGAGTAAATTAATGTGTGTGTGTGTGTGTGTGTGTGTGTGTGTGTGTGTCAGTCCCTCACTTGTGTCCAACTTTCTGTGGCCCCATGGACTGTAGCCCATCAGACTCTTCTGCCTGTGGAATTTTAAGTGAGGATTTTTTTTTAATGTTAAAAGAGTAATATCTGCTTAAAAAAAATTAGAACAAAAAACAGGTAAATTTATAAATAATTCTGCTTACTCTCCACCATCCCCATTTCTTAGGAGTGACACTTCTGTATTCTTCAAGGTAATTTTTAATTTATGTATTAGTATCTTTATGTATGTATGTATAAAATACTATTTTTAAAATTGATAGAATCAGGCTATACAAATGTTACAAAAGTAACTACTTTTTTTCATTTAGAGATACATTTGAACATCATTTTATGTCTATATCGACTATGTTTCTCAAAGTTTTTGTCAAATGAGAGTAAAGCACTTTTTAGGGGACTAGTAGTCTGAGAATAAGAACAAAATTAAAATACGCATTGCTAAATTTCAAATGAACCTGAGTAACCATGAAAAATTTATATTCTGATATTGATAAAATAATAAAATAATTTAGAGTGTCCTGTTAAGATTTATTCAGAGTGAATACACGTTTAGCAGGTGGAACTGACATATCAGCAGTTTTAGGAATTTCAGGGTGTTGAATAGCTTTTGCTTAAAGCATCTCAGGAGGGCTTCCTGTGTGGCTCAGAGGTAAAGAATCCGCCTGCAATGCATGAGACACAGGAGATGTAGCTTTGATCCCTGGGCTGGTAAGATCCGTGGAAGAGGGCATGGCAACCCACTCTGGTATTGTTGCCTGAAGAATTCTATGGACAGAGGAGCCTGGCAGGCTTACAGCCCATGGGATCGCAAAGAGTCAGACATGACTGAACTGGGCAAAGCATCTCAGAGTTCTCACATCACAATCATACTTGGACTAACATAACCATGTTTCTATGTGCCAGGCACTATGCCAGGCAATTTTCACTGAAAAATCACATTTATACTTCACAGCAGGTGGTAATTAAGATCTTTACTTTGAGGGTGGTAGTTTGGGGGCTAAGGAGGAAAAAGGAAGGTGAGTTTTCAACTGGCAGAGCCATCTCTCATTGATAACCTTAGAAAATTTATAGTTTTATAAACCATAAGTAAATCCTCTCTGAGCAACCTCAGAGACCTTGAAACACTAACTTTTTTCATCCACATTGCTTTGTTTCTAAGGGTCAGCGCCTAGACTAAGCAATGTGTGTATATGTTTCTTATCAAGACAACGTAAAAAAGCAGGATTATCTTCACACGTGAAGAACATGAAGATCAGAGGATAAGAAACATTCCCAGTATAATATAACTAATTAGGCAAGGTAGCCTATGAGCCTAAGTCCAGTTCCGTATTATTAAATAATCCCTTATGAATTCTGAGCTTCTAAAATAAAAAATATATATGTCCTCAGTTGTATCCATTATTAGATACTTTCTACATGTTCTTTTTTTTTNGCCCTCTTCCACGGATCTTACCAGCCCAGGGATCAAAGCTACATCTCCTGTGTCTCATGCATTGCAGGCGGATTCTTTACCTCTGAGCCACACAGGAAGCCCTCCTGAGATGCTTTAAGCAAAAGCTATTCAACACCCTGAAATTCCTAAAACTGCTGATATGTCAGTTCCACCTGCTAAACGTGTATTCACTCTGAATAAATCTTAACAGGACACTCTAAATTATTTTATTATTTTATCAATATCAGAATATAAATTTTTCATGGTTACTCAGGTTCATTTGAAATTTAGCAATGCGTATTTTAATTTTGTTCTTATTCTCAGACTACTAGTCCCCTAAAAAGTGCTTTACTCTCATTTGACAAAAACTTTGAGAAACATAGTCGATATAGACATAAAATGATGTTCAAATGTATCTCTAAATGAAAAAAAGTAGTTACTTTTGTAACATTTGTATAGCCTGATTCTATCAATTTTAAAAATAGTATTTTATACATACATACATAAAGATACTATACATAAATTAAAAATTACCTTGAAGAATACAGAAGTGTCACTCCTAAGAAATGGGGATGGTGGAGAGTAAGCAGAATTATTTATAAATTTACCTGTTTTTTGTTCTAATTTTTTTTAAGCAGATATTACTCTTTTAACATTAAAAAAAAATCCTCACTTAAAATTCCACAGGCAGAAGAGTCTGATGGGCTACAGTCCATGGGGCCACAGAAAGTTGGACACAAGTGAGGGACTGACACACACACACACACACACACACACACACACACACATTAATTTACTCACTGTATTTTACTCTCAGACAAGCATTGCTTTAGTTTAGTACTTTGATCCCCATTAGGGTGCAGATCTTTGCAAGAAAATTAGTTTTTTGAACTCTTCATGTTTTTTAAAAATTATGTCTGAATCTGCAAGGATTTTTTTCTAAGGGATGGATTGTGTGGGGGCATTTTGTATTTTCTTGGCAAAAAAAAAAATGTTGCCAAGGAATGGAGGAATCAGGTAAAACAGGATAAATGGCATCAGTAGAGAGATTTCACACAATCCATAATTTCCCTGAGTTGCATAAGTGTTGAACAGATCCCCTCTAGTCCATGTAACTGGGGTGAATGACACTCCCCAGTTTACCCAGGACTGCTGAGTTGTCTCCTACTGTGCTTGCAGTTTGGTAATAGAGCCACTTTCATTCTCAGTATTCCTGTTTGGATAAGGTGCAGTATCTCTTTAAATGTAATACTGGACACAATTCTTATATTATTGCTCAGGAGGTATCTCATCATGGGGGACATCGCATGTATTTTCTCCTCTCACATGGGCAATGTCCTTTCCTGACTGATCCTAGATAGGATGTTACTTCCTGAAACTCAGTCAAGGAAGTCCTCTCTACGGAAGATTANGACACAATTCTTATATTATTGCTCAGGAGGTATCTCATCATGGGGGACATCGCATGTATTTTCTCCTCTCACATGGGCAATGTCCTTTCCTGACTGATCCTAGATAGGATGTTACTTCCTGAAACTCAGTCAAGGAAGTCCTCTCTATGGAAGATTACAGAAGAGGGAATCAGTTAATTTATTTAATCAACTGACCCCTCTCCCTCTGAGATTCACTACATACAAACATGATAAACTGTTTCTGCATCAATATGATATATTACATATCTTGTCATATGTAATATTCTCTCATGTTCTGTAATGAGGGCACAGTAAGGGGGAAAATATTTATCACTCCAGCACAAAGCACTGGAGCAGAATAAGATATAAAGATGATGGAGCTAGAAAGTAACGAGGAGAGAAAACAGGAGGTTTCAGAGCATTGAATTCTTGTATTCTGCTTTACTCTTTTTTTGTGTGTACATTCACCCATCTTTCAAGCACACAGTAACCTCAAATATTTATCCATGTTGAAAGTATAGCTTTAGACTAAGTAGTTGTGGTATTATTTTTGCATTTTAGAAGTTTTAAGTAATTTGAATTCTGATTCATATCCCCAGTGTTAGGACTGAAGTGTNTTATTTAGTAATTTTTTGAAATATATTCTACTGACCTCCATCTTAAACATTGACGATAGATCAATTTTATGTCCACGAAGACTTGAGTTTGAAATAGGGCTAATTTAAAGTGCACAGATAAACTGTCATCTTCATATACTATTTAGTTGTATAACTGATTTGATGAAATTCCTTCAGCTCCTTTTAGTTATACTGAAAATGTAGCAAGTCATGATGTCTCCATTCAGAGTTAACTGGAAGATAAGAATATTACAGATGATCTGAATGGTGTTTTGGCATCACTTGTAATTAGTGCACCAACTGCTATTTTCAGATTTTTTTTTTCCAACTAGTTTTTCAAAATGGATGATCAATATTGGTATTTGCTTTGATTTCTGGCAGAAATTTCAAACACTGAATGGCAAAAGTCTTCCCCCATAGTTTATAGCAATTAACCGCATACCCAGTGGGAAGAGAGAAAGAGGAGAGCTTTATGGAGAGACAATCCTCTTTCATTTTTGATTTGCTCAGCAAACTCTTTCTCCAGGAACTGAATCCTCAACTTTGTCTAAGACAAAATGACAGTGGGGACTAAATATCTTTCAAAGACAGTTTGGACTTGCTGCTATTGAATTGGAATTCATTTTCCAGTCTAAAGCAACTTACTTATTTCTCTCAGGAAGAAATTTTTATTCTGTGTGTAAATTTGCTGAGAACCCATCTGAGTTTATGCTACCAAACCTTTGATTTGTGTATCAGAAAATAGACCTCAATTTATTTTATCTTAAGAAAATTGCTTAACTTGGTTTATAACACCTTTTACATAGAGCAGTTTTAAAGATTTATGTAAAACCAATATATTCTATATTTTTTTATAGAGTTTTAAAATTTCCAGGTTTAGTAACCAAGTTCTTCTTCAACTCATGAGTATATAGATTGTCTTGTAAGACTTAAATGTTTTATATTATAGTATTCTGGCCAAAATATTATATTTTTATTTTAATTATTCAAGTTCTTTTGAATTTCTTTTCCAGATGAGTAGATTTAGGAGACATATATTTATAATGCAGAAAAAAGATTATGATTTTAACAAACATGGGGAAAACCCACAAATATCCCAATAGGAAAGCTATTATATGAATAGACAATTGGTTGTTGTTGTTCAGTCATCAACTTGTGTCTAACTCTTTGCGATTTAAAGAATAGCAAATCCAAATAAACAAGACATAAGAAAGTGTGGCCAAATTCTCAAATAGAGAAAGAGATATTAAAATTATGATGATAAAGCTCTTCATATTCACCAGACTGGAAGCAAAAGAAGAATTGAACTTTATTGCCAATGAGAATGAAGGAAAAGTTCTACTTACAGATTACTCGTGGAAATTCAAAGTGTCACAAGTTTTTCTGGAGAAAATATGGCAATTGTTTCTAAAAACTACATAAACTCTCAGTCTAGTGCTGTTNACCAGACTGGAAGCAAAAGAAGAATTGAACTTTATTGCCAATGAGAATGAAGGAAAAGTTCTACTTACAGATTACTCGTGGAAATTCAAAGTGTCACAAGTTTTTCTGGAGAAAATATGGCAATTGTTTCTAAAAACTACATAAACTCTCAGTCTAGTGCTGTTGTTTGTAGGAATCATTCCCCTAAAAAGGACAAATGAACAATAATGTTTAATGCAGAAATGTTTTGATTACCAATGACAAAGAAAAATATAGGGTCCTTTGATAAGAAATTTACTAGATAATTAATATATTCACAGAATGTAAAGTGTTCATTCATCTGAAACAAGGAATTATAGCACTAACACATGTCTTGTAGATGTTTTCTTGAGGTTTTGCTGAATGAGGAAATCAAAAATGCTGAAACAAATACATAACATGGTTCTACTTTTATAAAACAATAATTTAAGACACTGAAGTATGATTTTATTATGCTTTGTGTGTCTGTATGAGATTACATGAGAAAATATCTCTTTTTTTTTAAGAATAAGAATGACTAATTCTTAATATTATTATGTAATTAATAGTAGCTTGAATAATCTGGATGGGGCAGAGGGTAATATCTAGAGGAAGATGAGGCATGAAGTAAAGCTAGAAAAACAAATTGAGACTTTGTGTATATTTAAAATCTTTTAAATTAATGACACTGGTTGCTTCTCTACACAAGAGTAGGAGTAAGGTTGAGGATGGTTAGGGGACAAATTGAACTAGGGTATGAATTGTATTTCTGGTTGTTTTTTTTTTTTTTTAACAGATTGCATTTCAGTGGAAAAAAAAAATCACAATTTAAGAAGAAAGTAAAGAAAATATGAGTAAAGGTAAATACCTATTCTGCAGAACGGACCAAGTATATACAAACTGAAATTGTTTCAGAATTTTTTAAATTTAGAAAGTATCAAGTAATGCACACTTATCCAAGATCTTGGAAATAAGGAAGGCTCTGTTGAAGTTATTATTATTATCCAGACACCAGTGCTGAGTGCTTTGAAAGGATTGTTTCACTAGGTCCTCATAAGTGCCCTATAAGACAGTCATCCATTATTTCCAAAGATACATAGATATAGAAATAGAGGCTTAGACTGGTTAAAATAAAATGTGTTAGAAAATTGGTTACATAAGTGGAAGTCCAACTTCTATTCTTTTTTTTTTTTTTAACCTCTGGCACTGCTACCAAAGAGTTATATGCCTCCCTTCTTATTGTAAGTAAAAGCGGGATCCAGCTGCTCCAACACTCAAAAAGCTAATGAAGAGGCCAGGTGGTGGAAAGGAAAGTTTGTTTTATTTTAGATATTGGCAACCAGTGCAGGGCAAGGAGTGGGCAGACTCCTGTCCAAAGGTCAGTTTCCACCACTGACTACCAATGGCCAAGAACTGCTATAGGCTGAGAAAAGGCCTACATGCAGAAACAGCACAGCCATCTTGGAATGGGTCATCAGTGGTCTAACCAGCATCATCTTGACTTTTTAAAATACCACTAATCTTCAATTTCAGTGTATGTTTGTTTCCATTTCTTGACGAATTGTGGCAGCTTCTGTCATGGCTACAACATGCAGTGAACTCTCCACCTGGTGGGAGTTTCAGTATCTATAAGATAGCTCCCAGGATATGGTTCAGAATATTGTCTATAGCCCTTAAGAAGGAACTAAAGGTCTTTGGCTATGCTTAATGACTAAACCATTACTTGGTCTCCTTTGTTTTCCTTCCTTTCTGTGTGTTCTCACTTCTCTGAATAAATTTATTCTTTGGCTGAAGTTTTTCCACAGACAAAAGGCAGGCAAAGGACACAGTAGACGAAGAGCATAGAGTCCTGCTCCATTTCATTACCACCAAGACTCATTTTTAAGAGATCAGTTTAATTAGTGTAGCTCTCTTCTTTTGCTTGAAAAGAAGCTCTAGAAGAAGCATATTTGGTATGTTACTGTCTGACTATCTGAATTTTTAAAAAATGGGAAATGTATTGCATGTTGGAACAAAAGCCTGCAATGGTAAGGTAGGCAGGGAACGAAAGTGTGCAGTAGAAAGGTAAGCATTGCTGTGTTTTCTGTAAGAGAAATGTTGCAAAAATCTGGAGATAATGGCTTACCTAGGAGGAAATGGGAGCAGAGATACATTCAAACTCTACTAAAGTTTAAAATAAACTTTTAGGGTCTTCTCTGGTGGTCCAGTGGTTAAATCTCTATGTTTCCAAGGCAGAGGGCAGAAGTTTGATCCCTGGTCAGGGAACTAAGATCTTGCACATTACATGACATAGCTAAAAGATGAATAAATAAAATGAAATTTTAGCATTAGAGTCCCAAAAGTGTGGTAGTACTCCAAGAAATAAAAGGGAATGCTGAAGCTTTCTCCAAAGAAGGACAGTCATCACAGCGATTTCCTTGACTAAACGCATTTGGCCAAAAGTGAAAGTGAAATCGCTCAATCCTGTCTGACTCTGCGACTCCAGTGGACTGTAGCCTACCAGGCTCCTCCGTCTATAAGATTTTCCAGACAAGACTACTGGAGTGGGTTGCCATTTCCTTCAACACACATATTAGTACACATCTTCTTTATCCATTCATTTGCTGATGAACCCTTAGATTGCTTCCATATCTTGGCTATTGTAAATAATGCTGCTATAAACACTGGAACTCATGTATCTTTTCCAGTTAGTGTTTTGATTTTCTTCAGTTATTAACATATATACATATATATGAATACAATTAAACATAAAAAAGAATGAAATTCTGCTATTCACAACAATGTCAACAGACTTAGACTGTATTATGCTTCTGGATTAATCATAAACTCTTAACTTTAACTCCTCAGTACCAATTCAATTGATCTCTCAATCTTTTGAGAGATTTTGACATAGTTTTTAAATTTCCCTCCCTACATAAAGGTTTGTCAAATACCTTTAGGGGAAAATTACCGTGTAGTTCAGGCTGTCAATTCATTTTTGCCACTTTGCTGTACATGAACAACAAATTTCTGAGTTTTTCTCCCTCTATTCTCTTCTAATGGTCCTTTACCAGCTTCTTATTTGCATACAGAATCAGTAACTTCAGGGAAAAAGCAATTTCAGCTCACTTTTTCACAAGTTCTTCACTATTGAACATTAATTGAATCAATATTTTTTATCTTTGTTGTTCCTGTGGCTCCCTGGTATTTTAACACAAATGATTTTCTTTTTTATTAGGTCTTTTCTAGTTCTTGAAGACTTCTGAAAGCAATTCTATCTTGCCTGAAAACAGAATTCTTAATGCTGAATTGAGCTAAGTTTATAGTTAACAGCACAGATTTTGCTGATGTGGGTGGCTTCATGGGCAATGTCAGAGGTGGATTTGCCATGAAACTGATTGAGCTTAATGTTCAGACCATCATTTCTGTGGGCCCCTTCTGAGACTCTGGGAAGGAAGGATCCTACAATGTGTTCACATAAATACATGTGTTTGAAAAATTTGTAGAAACAAAAAACAAACCAAGATAAAAAACATATCCATAGTTAGTTAAAACCACTAACTCCATTTCCCCCATAATAATTCTCATGTCAACTGGTAATAAAGTAGCTGTACAAATTTTTGTCAACTGACTAAGAGAAAGTTGTTTTAGAGATATAGTTNACCACAATTTATTTATCCATATTAAAAAATAAATCAGGAAAGTTATTCATGTGTCTTTGTGTCACACAAAAAGTTTTCCTTTAGCCCAATTCTGTGCACTTAAGGATAAAAAGAAAGAGGATTTTGAGAAAGAAGAAGTCATAAATTGAATACAAGATAACTGATTGAAACTTGGAAAATTTTTAAATCATCTTGACATTAAATAATATGGCAATGTGTTCATATAAGATTTGAAATATAACCTATAATTATCTACTTTATCAATTCAGATTCTTACACCAATTAGTGCAGTGGTATCATTTTTGCATTTAAAAAGGAAAACCAGAAGTCCTTGAAGTTTATTCTTTCACTCTTCCATCACTTTCCACTCCTGGGGTATTATCTGGGCTAAATCTGGATGCTAACAGTTATTATATACACCATAAGACATTAATGACAAGAATCTATCCATAAATAGAAAAGCTTTCATAATATCTGAGGTATCTCATAATTTTATGAAAACCTGCATCAACCTTATGAAAAGGATATCACAGCATACAAATGAAGAATTGAAGTGAGATGTTTAAGGATTAGACAGTTTAATCTTAATATATGTTTGAATCAAATATAATGTTAATACTATCTGGACTGATCATTTGCAGCCATTTGAAAGTAAGTTTTGGGCATAATGTGACTTCTAAGTCAGAAAATGTTCTAAACATGAAATCTTTATATTGTTTATTTACAGTCCTAAGGGGGTTCTGCCCCACCATGACCAGGAATTTTCATATGTGTGTCCAAATAGACAGCTAATCACTCCTTTGATGCAACAAGTTTGGTCAATCTGAAAAGAATTAGGGTTAGAGGTAATTTTTTACATAAAATTCAGGATCCTACCAATACATAATACATTTCAAACATATATGATTTGCAGTTATAACCAGCATTCATTGGCAAGTGATTTAATAAATTTACAAGTTATTTTGCCAAAATATGTCATAATGATTTTATTCACACGCACAAGAATAAACATATCACTGATCTCATTTTTTCTTTTTAGCAAAATTTGACAAAATTAAAGAGAGACATGGACAAGTCCACAGCCATGGCTGAATAGATAATAACATATATGTCAGTTGCTTTCTCAGCAATTTATAGAGCTAGATGAAAAATATTAGTAAAGCCACAGATGTTCTGAATAGCCCTATCAATTACTCTGGTTTAATTGATACTGACATAGCAATGTTTGTTAGAAAACTGTCCCCAAAACAAAAGTTCAATTTGTTTTCACCACTAAAAGTTATAGCAAGCATCAATCTGGGGGACTAAGAAGGAACTTTGTCTTATACCACCTTCAAACTTACAAATTAGACACTCTCCTTTCCTTCAGCTGTTGGAAATGGCAGACCTCAGTGGGTGCATTCTCTGGTGGATGGTGACCATCCAGCACTTTCACGAAAATGCCCATGTGAAGCTCCTAAGAAATTATCTGAATAGGACTTTTAAAAAGAATTCAACATTTTTGTTTCCTCAGGTAAGCATGCGTTTGATGTCTTAGACTAATTAAATTCCTCATTTTACTCTTCTGTGACTACAGTCTGTTACAGAAGCTCATTAGATAATATTTTTAAAGCCTGCCATACTTCTCTAATATGGGACATAGTTTGAATGGTAATAACAGCAGTTAATGGCATTACAAATTATGATGGGAAAAAGTATAGTAAACAAAGATTTTTGTTTTTCAGATAGTTAATCAATTCTGGAATTTTAGAATCTATTAATTACACAAAGCAAAACAAAATTTTTATTTTTCTTCATAGTCATCAAGAAAAAAATAGTATTTTAAAATTTTATCTTCTTAAATTTTATTTTTAACTTGAGGATAATTGCTTACAATGTTGTGTTGATTTCTGCTGTACAAAGACATCAATCAGCTATAAGTATACATATATCCCCTCCCTCTTGAAAAAATAGCATTTTAAATAAGAAACCAGAAAATAGAAGCTACTTTTTATGTTTAAAAAGTAAACATACTTTTAATTTAAATTTTCTTATCAATTTTAATTGTGATGTTTAATTTCACACAGAATGGATGTGAATAGCTATGTCTGTGGAATTTTGTGCCCCTCAAGTTGATAAATATTATTTTCAATAAGCCTTATAATGATGACAGATTCATATTATAGAGTCATTTCTTTGAATAATAATTTTTAAAAAATGATTTTCTAATACAATAAAATACTCCAGTGGAAAGAAACTGGAAAGAATTTTGAAGTTTTCACCAAAAATAAGATTTTTATTAGCAAGTCAGTACTTGGAATGGTGCTAAGAAAGAATAAAAAATAAATAGCCCTATCATCAAGGAACTTGCAATTTAATAGGAAACATAAGAAACCTAAATATAATAAAATTAACTAGAAGAATGGTCATTTCATTGTATAAAAATACAATAGTTTAGAAGAAGTGACAGCGCATTTTAAAATCAAAGAGTCCCAGATAACTTTACAAATATTAAAGAACCTGTCTGCATTGCGCGGGAGACCTGGGTTTGATCCCTGGATTGGGAAGATCCCCTGGAGGAAGGCATGACAACCCATTCCAGTGTTCTTGCCTGGAGAATTCCATGGACAGAGGAGCCTGGTGGGCTACAGTCCATGGGGTCACAAAGAGTCAGATACGATAGAGCCAGGAAGCACACCAACACATCATATTAGAGTTGACCAGTGAAGCACAGGAAAGATTTGGCTGGGCATTTGCACAGGGCAATGTGGGAAGGGGTGATGTCATCGTATTAATAATAAAGAAACATTGCGGAGAATGGTGAGAATGCTCACATGGAGTCTACTGCATATCAGCATGATGAAAGGATGTACAAATAAAGGATACAGGCTGGAGCTGGTTATTAGGTCACCCCTACAAGCACCACTCTAACAAAGGCACTGTTAGTGGATGATGGAAAAGGTTCAGATATGTATACCCACTTCTGAATTCCAGCTACCTTCTCTGTGACTCAGGCTCATTTACATAGGAGCTATAGACCATAGTAGTAGTAGTAGTCTTAGTCTCAGTTGTGTCTGACTCTTTGCGACCTCTGGGAGTGTAGTTCGCCAGGCTCCTCTGTCCACGGGATTTCCCAGGCAAGAATACTGGAACGGGTTGCCATTTCCTACTCTAGGGGATCTTCCCGACCCAGGGATCCAACCAGGTTTTCCACATTGCAGACAGAATCTTTACTGAGCTACCAGGGAATAGTTTTGCCATTTAAAAAACCAGGATGAAAATAGCTACAAAGCTTTTATTAAGAGGCTTAAAACTATCTACTCAGTTTTATAACTTAGGATATATAGTGGGCTTCCCTGGTGCCTCACACGGTAAAGTTACATCCATATTGTGTGTACCTAAAGTTTTGGGTTGATTCACCTTGACTCTGGATACACTTCAGTGTATTTATCCACATTTAAAAAACAAATCCAAGAATGTTTGATAGATAGGCTAAAGTTATCTTAAGCACAAAATAAACAGTATTTTCCCAAACAATGTTTGGGAAAAAAATTTCCTAGGACATTATAACTTAGCATACCTCTATATTTCATTGTTGCCTCCCCAGAACCTTTTTCAGCGCCCCTTTCACCTCCTTATTCCTTAAGGTGTAGATGAGTGGATTCAACATGGGAGTCACCAGGTTGTAGAAGAGGGTGAGAAACTTGCCTTGGTCTTGGGAAGAGCTGTTCCCTGGCTGCATATACATATAGATGATGCTCCCGTAGAACAAGGAGACCACAGTGAGGTGGGAGCTACAGGTATTGAAGGCCTTCTGGCGCCCAGCAGCTGACTTGATCCTCAGCACAGCTGCTGCAATGTAGCCGTAGGAGACAAGAATAAGAGTGAGGGGCAGTAGGACAATGAGAATGGCAAAGGTGAAGGCCAGCATTTCCACTGCGCGAGCGTCCACACAAGCCATCTTGATCAGGGCCGGCATTTCACAGAGGAAATGGTTAACTCGTCGCTGACCACATCTGAAGAGAGTCATTGTCAGTGGGGACATGACGATGGCATTGACCAGTCCACTTCCCCAGGCCACAGCCACCAGTCGTAAGCACAGCTGGGGGTGCATAATGACCATATAATGCAAGGGCTTGCAGACTGCAGCATAGCGGTCATAGGCCATGACAGCCAGAAGGAGGCACTCGACTCCTCCAACAGAAAGGAAAGAGAAGAGCTGGACAACACAGCCCGCATAGCTGATGGTCTTATCAGGGCCCCAGAGGTTAACCAGCATCTGGGGGACACAGCTAGTACTGAAGCAGAGATCTAAAAAGGAAAGATTTGCCAGAAAGAAGTACATTGGCGTATGAAGTCGAGAGTCTAATATACACACAAGGATTATGGCTGAATTTCCCAGGACAGCCACTGAATACAGAGTAAAATTTACTATGAAGAGCACCATCTCCAGCTTGGGACGATCAGAGAAGCCCACTAAGATAAAACCGTACTCTGAGCTGTCATTGGATTTTTCCATTGCCTTCTTTTCATATCATCCGTATAACTGGTAAGAATGAAATAAGGAATACTTAATCTTTATTTTCTGAAAACCATTGAAAATCAGGATTTTTAAGGAACATGTAAGACATCATGTCTCACAGCCCATTCAATATTTGAATAGCTTCTGCCCAGGCACATAATTTATCATTTGTTCAAACACATAGGCAGATTATTTCATTGTTGGAAAATTCAGAATGAGAATCAGTAACTTTTTATCAAGTAGTAAATTTCCCCTTATTCATAAGCTAAAGTATTTTAATCTTATTGAGCATGTATCATATCTTAATATCTCTTAATATGACCATCATTAAAATATTTTAAATGAATTACCACACCTAAATTTTTTTAGACCAAAGCATTCAGTTTCCTTCAACCATTCTTATAACAGGGTTATCAGGTATATTATCACCTTAGTAGTAGATGTCTTCCAAATACCCTAAATGTTAACAATGACCTTCTGAAAATCTGACAACCAGGACTAATCTCAGTATCCAAGACATGATTTGAAAATCACAAAAAAACTGCCTACCATTATCTGGACTTTTATAATCTTATTAATGTAGTTCAAGTATGTATTTACTCCATAGTGTCATCATTTTCACTTAGATTATTATTGTATCTGCTAAATATCCCAGTTCTTCCCATGAAATGTTGTCAACTCAGATCTCTATCATTAATTTCTCTGAAAGAAATAGAATTCTGCAATCTAAATTTCTAGGGTCAGAGAGGACATTCTATCCAGTAATAAAATGACAACTTTGGGTATAGTCTCTTAGGCTTCTAGAAACATCAGAACAACATGATTACCTTGCAGAAGAGAAGTGCATGGCGATAAGGATGAATGGAGAAAAAAGGAAAGTGCAGTACAGAAAGAGTAACTTTAAAAAGTAAAAAAAAAAAAAAATTTTGACCCTAATATGGCTAAGAAGAACAAAGAGAGTCTTGAATCCATAAAAGACAGACTTTTATTTGGAATAAAAAGCATTAGGGTAATAATGAAACTTTCAATTACAATGGAAAGAAAATTTAAATTAAGAGTATATTTACTTTAAGTGTGAAAGTAACTTCTTTCTTCTGATATCTTGTTTAAAATGCCCACATTTTCTTCTTGATGATTACGAAGAAAAATAAAATTTTGTTTTGTTTAAAAAAAAACTGTTAAAAGTAAAATTTTAAGAGTTTCTAAAATTCAGCTATCTGAAAACTCAAAATCTATGTCTACCATAATTTTTTTTCTACAACAATTTATAATGCCATTAACTAACATTATTGTCATAAAAACTATATACCCTGTGTTAGGGAAGTATGGTAAAATTTTTAAAAAATATTATCTAAAGAGTTCCTCCTGAAAAGAGTGTATCCACAGAAGAATAAAATGAGAAATTTAATTATTCTGTAGCATCAAACACATGATTACCTAAGAAAATAGAAATGTTGAATTTTTTTTTTAAATTTTTAGTTGGGTGATTTCTGAGGGATTTCCGTGAAAAGGAGACAAGTGTGAAAAAACAGAACAGTGAGCACAGAAGAAAACACACCTTGAACTCTTAGTCCTATTGATTCTTTGATAACTTAGGCATAAAAACAAGAGTAAAGTTATTAAATAAATATTATAAAATATCTAGATTGCTGTGTGATTTAGGGGATCAAGACAATTAATAATAATATATTCAACTAGTAGACTTGGAAAAAATAAAGCAGAGTAATGCATATCATAGCCACAAATATTTTGATTTTCTAATAAAAAGTTTATTTTTGGTGAAAATTTCTCAACTTCNAATATCTAGATTGCTGTGTGATTTAGGGGATCAAGACAATTAATAATAATATATTCAACTAGTAGACTTGGAAAAAATAAAGCAGAGTAATGCATATCATAGCCACAAATATTTTGATTTTCTAATAAAAAGTTTATTTTTGGTGAAAATTTCTCAACTTCAAAGTTATTATAGCAAATTTATTTTCCACAGCAAAATACAGTATAACAAAGTGAAAGAAAGAAATTTTTTCTTAATTTTTCCTAGTTATTTAGGCTTACCTGTTTTCAGCTTTCCCAAGTGATCTAGGGAAGCCACATATTAATATTTTTTTCCCCTGTCTGGGATTTGTTATCTAGGATTTTATGGAGATTATGCAGTTAATATAGGTAGAAAATAACAATAGGGTGATATGAGACTAATGCACCAGAAATTATATAGAAGTGGTTACAAAGATCTTAACTTTGTCAAGAAAGGGGATGCCAAACTGTCTCCCATGTATTAGACTCTAGTTTCTTCCGGAAGGTAAGAGTTGTAAAGGCTGTGAGACTTCCTTATCTTATAATTTGAGTAAAGTGATGGAGTAATGGTATATCACTACCTCATAGAAAAGGCAAAGTGGAGTAAGTGCCATTTGGTAGTTAAATTATGGAGAAAAGAGGCAATTGAAATAGAAAATAGCATTAGTATTCCTTCTGTCTGCCTGCCATTTGGGCCAAATACTCAGCCTGCACGAGGCCTTCAGGAGCTGCCAGCTAAAGCCCCCAGAAGATAAGCAGTGCAGCTGAGGACACTCTTGTAGACACAGATTGAAAAAAAAAAAAAAAACAACAGAGGACTAATTTCTTAGCATCAAAAATGGTGCCTGAATGCAGGCATAACATACTTTCTTATTGAGATCATGGGGACTGAACACTCCTTTGGGTAATTAGCTGGGCTGTCAAAGGGAATAGAGTGTATTCTTAGGGGTAATCTTGGCAATAATAGCAGATGAATGAGAATCAAAACTCTTAGGTTCTTTTCTTGCTTTCTGACTGGGACCACAATTGTCCATATCCTCACAATTTGAACCTTTATTTCTGTGGAAAAGTATTCCTGGTATTTGGTGGGACAAAAAAATCAAGCTTGGCAACATAGTGCAAATATGAACAGCTTTTGGAAAACTTTTTATTCTTAAATTGAAATGAGACTTAGTCTTTTGTCTAAGGAAAGAATTTGAAAGTCTAATTTTTTTCTATTTTAATCAGTTTTTAAAAACATAATACAAAAAAGCATGTTATGTTTCTTTTTGTCACTTGACTTATAACTTTTATTTTTATTTAGATTGGTAAAGTTACTGGAATATAGTAAATATAGAGTAAATATATGAGATTTGGTTGAATGGTGTTCTTTAAATTGTATTCAAAGGAAATATGGAAACCACATTGATTATCTTTCGGAAAAGATAAAATTGTGCCCCCCCCCACTCCAAACCCCTAAAATGATAACATCATTTCCACAATCAGTGAAATGAAAGCCTAAACAATTCCCCTAAGGGTGGTGCAAAATCTGAGAATAAGCACTAATCATAGTCACTGATGTGACCCATTAGAGCTTACATATTTTCCCCAACCTGAAGTTATTTGAAACTCATTGGTGGTGGTGGTGGTGGTTTAGTCACAACATGGCTCATAGCTTCATTGAGTTCTGCAAGGCCCTTTGCCAAGACAAGACAGTGATACATGAAGGGGAACCTCTATACTTAAATAACTACAATCAAAACAATGAGATATTACTTTTCTCTGATTGTATTGCAAATACCTTTCAGCTTGGTAACATTCAGATTTTGTGAAGATATAACAAAATGGCACTCATATCTTGCATTTGGTTTACATTTTTGGAGGATAATTTTGCCAAATTACAAGTCTTTGATTCATTAATTTCACTTCATGGGATTAACCATTCGGATTGCCTCTCTAAGTGTACATAAAGTTATTTGTAGCACAGTTACATTGTAGCTAAAAAAGGAAACAGACTAAATGTCCATTGGCTGAAACAGTTCAGTTCAGTCGCTCAGTGGTGTCTGACTATTTGCAATCCCATGAACCTCAGCACTACAGGCCTCCCTGTCCATCACCATCTCCCGGAGTCCACCCAAACCCATGTCCGCTGAGTCAGTGGTGCCATCCAGCAATCTCATCCTCTGTCGTCCTCTTCTCCTCTTGCCCTCAATCTTTCCCAGCATCAGGGTCTTTTCCAATGAATCAGCTCTTTGCATCAGGTGGCCAAAGTTTTGAAGTTTCAGCTTCAACATCAGTCCTTCCAATGAACACCCAGGGCTGATCTCCTTCAGAATGGACTGGNAATAAAGTCAGCCACTGTTTCCCCATCTATTTTGCCATGAAGTAATGGGACCAGATGCCATGATCTTAGTTTTCTAAATGTTGAGCTTTAAGCCAACCTTTTTACTCTCCTCTTTCACTTTCATCAAGAGGCTTTCTAGTCCTTCTTCACTTTCTGCCATAAGGGTGATGTCATCTGTATCCTGAGATTATTGATATTTCTCCCAGCAATTTTGATTCCAGCTTGTGCTCCTTCCAGCCCAGCATTTTTCATGATGTATTCTGCAGAGATGTTATATAGGCAGGGTGACAACATATAGCCTTGATGCAATCCTTTTTCTAATTGGAACCACTCTGTTGTTCCATATCCAGTTCTAACTGTTGCTTCCTGGCCTGCATACAGGTTTCTCATGAGACAGGTCAGGCTGTCTGGTAGTCCCATCTCTTTCATTTAGTCAAAGCTATGGTTTTTCCAGTAGTCATGTATGGATGTGAGAATTCGACTATAAAGCAAGCCGACCACCAAAGAACTGATGCTTTTGAACTGTGGTGCTGGAGAAGACTCTTGAGAGTCCCTTGGACTGCAAGGAGATCAAACCAGTCCATCCTAAAGGATATCAGTCCTGAATATTCATTGAAAGGACTGATGCTGAAGCTGAAACTCCAGTACTTTGGCCACCTGATGCAAAGAACTGACACATTGGAAAAAACCCTGATGCTGGCAAATACTGAAGGCAGGAGAAGAGGATGACAGAGGATGAGATGGTTGGATGGCATCACCGATTTGCTGGACATGAGTTTGAGCAAGCTCCGGGATTTGGTGATGGAAAGGGAAGCCTGTCATGCTGCAGTCCACGGGGTCACAAAGAATTGGACACGACTGAGCAACTGAACTGAACTGTTCAGAGTCCTTAGTTTGCTGGAGGTACTAATACAGTTTTTCCTCCAAATCCATAAGGGATTGATTCCAGGTTCCCTGTGGATGCCAAATTCCAATGATGCTGAAATCCCTTATATAAAATGGCATAGCATATGCATATAATATATACACACCCTCTCATATACTTTAAATCATCTCTAGGTTACCTCTATCTTCCCAGGTGGTACTAGTGGTAAAGAACATGCCAACCAATGCAGGAGATGTAAGAGACATAATTTCGATCCTAGGTTGGGAAAATCCCATGGAGAAGGGCATGGCAACCCACTCCAATATTCTTGCCTGGAGAATCCCATGGACTATGGAATTCTGGTGTGCTGAAGCCCACAGGGTCACACAGAATCGGACACAACTGAAGTGACTTAGCTCGCACACATTAGGTTATTTATAAAACTTAATATAATGCACATACTATATAAATAGTTGGGCAGCAAATTTAAGTTTTGCTTTTTGGAATTTTATAGAATTTTTTTTCCAAACATTTTCCATCCTCAGATGCAGAACCAAGAGATAAGAAGGGGCAATTGTATAAGCCAAAGCCACCAGTACAAAGTTTATTCATCCCAAAATTGTCTACCTTGTTAACACTACTTTAAAGTATTTTTACTATTATTTTGTTGATATAATGATGTGACTTTCATTACAGGAATATAAGTTTTGAATTATTATTCAATATGTACTTTAACTTAGCTCACTTATTCTACAGCTCTTAGTACAGTATTAATGAAAACTTTCCCTATGCCTGTTGCTATATAGCTGTCAATAAAATGAGGTCTGATATATAGATATAAATATCAATGTGAAGAAAATGCTCAAGAGAAAAGACAAGTTTCTTAACATTTATTTAGCATGCTTCCAATACAATAGTACATTGTCAGTATTCATATGTACAAAAGTTACCTATAAGTATACAGAGGCATTAAAGTTGTAACTCTGCAGAGTAGCAAAGGGGAGAGTGTAAATCAGACCTTACTCCTGCTCATTCTACTTTTAATAAACAAGTATTATAATACCTATCTTAATAAAACTTATTAGGCATTATATAGTAACTTTAAATGTCTACCTGTACTCTGCATTTTACTATAAGGATCAGTATTGCTTTAGACTTTAATACCATAAGAAAACAAATCTGATATAAATATAGTCTTTATCTCTTAGTAGATCCTTGATTAAAGATCTGAATTACAAGTCTACATGGAGATTTTTCTAAAGACTGGAGTATGGGAGCATTGGGGACCTGTTGACAAAAAAAAAAAAGTTGCCACTGATTATAAGAATTTTGAAAAGCAGGACAAATGTGTACCTAAGGATATTTCAATTTATACCATCCAGTTAAATATATCACCTGCTTTCCTGTACATCAGTGACGTAGCAACTACTTCATGACAGATTTAAGAATTCATAATGAGCAGGTCCAACAAAGTCTTAAAAACTTTTTTAAAGCTTTTGCTATGGAAAGAGTTTCCATATAAGAAAGAAAGACAAAAGTTGTAGTTCCCATCTTGCCACTAAGCCACAACTGGGCAAGATAACAGCTTTGGAAAGCAATTTAATCTTCTGAAACACTGAAATTTTCTGTTTTTCATTTATATTTATGTTTTCTCAAGAAATTACCATGCCTCTGTGAACGTATAAAGTTTTAAATACTTCTTGCTGGAGGATAAGAATTTTTCACACAACATTATAAGTTAGCTTAGAACAGAGAGGGAAGTTTTGTTTGCATTTCACAAGAAATTAATTTGGGCAGAAATTTGAATTAGGAAGTTCAAAGAGTTCATTTTCCCAAGTTAGTACATACATAGCAGACTGAAGGCTAGAATGCAAGACTCTTCTACTCTAAAATTTTAACTTTCAGTAGCGACAATAAATATATGCAAAGTAGTGTTTGAAATTAAGAGGTTGAGTTAAATTTTTCTAAAATATAATGCTAAAACAGTCCATAAGCTGAGCGCTCAGAATACCCAAATTTCAATATGTTTTACAGAATCACTTTTAAAAAAGTGTTCTACATACCTTCATTTTAAGCATTGGCAATAGGATGGTTTGTGTGTCTGTATGTGTCCAAGAACCTTTGAATTCTAATAGCACTAATTAGAAGCATGTGGAGTTAACAGCCTTTTCATAAGCTATTCAGTTATAAAATGGATATGATTAAGTTTGTTCAATCCTTTGTTCCAGTCTTTAAGTGGCAAATTATGAGCTTTCCATTCTGAATTAACTCAGAAAATAGAAGAATAAGAATAAAATGTTGCAGACAATCAGAATAGATTTTTCCAGCATATCATTGCAAAGTCTTATGGTAATAACTGCTATTTTCAGAATTTTCCTCACCAGATTTGCAAGATAAATGAAGATAGGAAACTTTCTCTATTAATGTTGATGTGTACTCTGGCTTAAGGGAAAGCAGCAATTCTCCTGTGTTTAATGGTGATTGACCATGATATCAAGTGGGAAGGGACAGGGAGGAGCTAGCTTTCCATTAAGTGGTATTTCGTTTTTAGCTTTAGATTTACTCTACAACACCCTTTCTCTGGAGACTGTCTCAACTTTTTCCAAGACAAAAAAGAGTGATGATAGAGATTAAAATACTTCATCAAATAATGTTTGGATTTTTAGCTATCAAACTGGAAGTTAGGGGGTTTTTTGTAAGCTAAGCTAGTGAAGCCACATGGAAAAAAAAAAAAAACCAAAATTCTGAGGTCAGTTTCTATAGAGTAAAATAGACTTCTGTTTAATTTACCATAGAAATATTTTTATTACCTTGATTTACATAAAGCAGTTTTATTTATTATATCCAAATATTTCTATCATTTTTTTCATAGATTCTTGCTTAGTGTCTAGCATTTCTAGGCTTAGTTAAGAAGCTCTCCTTTGGTTTAATCTAGTTTCCTATTTGGGGTTGGGGAAAGATTTTTAAAATGATTCATATTTTTCTAAAGTCTCTTCTATCCAGGATTTATGGCTTATGAGATTCCAAAACAATTTGTCTTATGAGTAGACACAGGAAAAACATATCTATAATTATGAAAAAAGCTAGTATCTACAAAATAAAGTTTTTACAAAGTCTAAGAAAAAATACAAATAACACAGTAGAAAAATGTCAAATAATATGAACATACAACTCAGAATAGCAAATCTGTATGAGATTTTATATTTTCAAATGATCAGAGAAATATATTAATTATGATAATCACTTATTAGATTGAAATAAAAATGTAACTAGCAGTAACTCCCAGTCCTAACTTTGCTAAAGGAAAATGGCTACTCTCTGAAATTCTGGGTAGAAATTCAAAGTGTCACTAGATTTTTAGAAATAAATAGGACAGTTAATATCCATCAGCCTAGCAATATCAATCATGGAAATTTATCCTATGGATTAAATTACCACTATATAAAAACACAGGAACAAGGAGTTTTATTGTAGCAATGTTTGAAACAGCCAAAGATGGAGAAAAACTTACTCCCTGGAAGAAGAACTGACTGAATAATAGTCTACACCAGTGATTTACCAGCAATATTACTGAGTGAGAAAATAAAGATGCAAGAAAGATTGGATGACATAATCTTTAAAAAATAAAAATTATTTTGGCTGTGCTGGGTCTTTGTTGCTGCCGCAAGCTTTTCTCTAGTTGGGGAGAACAAGGGCTGCTCTTTTTTGTGGTGCACGGGCTTCTCACTAAGGTGATTTCTCTTGTAGGGCACGGGTTCTAGAGCACAGACTTCACTAGCTGTGGTAGGGTGGNTGTGCTGGGTCTTTGTTGCTGCCACAAGCTTTTCTCTAGTTGGGGAGAACAAGGGCTGCTCTTTTTTGTGGTGCACGGGCTTCTCACTAAGGTGATTTCTCTTGTAGGGCACGGGTTCTAGAGCACAGACTTCACTAGCTGTGGTAGGGTGGACTCAGGAGTTGCAGCTCCAAGGCTCCAGAGGCTCAATAGTTGTGGCGCATGGGCTTAGTGGCTCTGCAGCACGTGTGATCCTCCCGTATCAGGGATCCAACCCATGTCTCCTGCACTGGCAGGCGGTTTTTTTTTTTTTACAATTGAGCCTCCAGGGAAGTCCTCAGCATAATCTTAAGTGTATAAAAAATGACTGAAATGCTCTAAATATGATTTTAGGTATTGTATGTCTTTATAGGATTATACGAGAATGAAGAACCTAAGGAAAGACACTTATTAGATGCTTCACATGAACAATCCATAGGGAATATAGGCTGCTATCTGTGGAAGAAGGAAATCTCATCAAGTAAAACAAGAAAAGGAAAATAAATTAAGATTTAATCCACAAAAAATAATGTATAATAACTCAGGACTTCACAAACCAGAGCTCACCTCTGAGTGGATATGAGGGTGTAATTAGTCAGGGGAAAAATGCTCCTTTTAATGTGGGAATTCCTTTTTGTTTTCACAAGTTCTTATAATGAGTAATTTAAAGGAAATAGTAGTTTAACAAGAAAATAGAAGACCAAACAAATTGGAAAATATGAATATAGACAAGTCTTTAGTTTGCTGAATAGATGAAGATAACTCCACAAATTTCAGTAGTCTTAAAGTAAAAAATTAAAAATAATGCTCAGTTAATAAGGACCTGGAAATAGGAAAGAATCTGCAGAGTTTAATAATAATAGCAATAATGTCTCATTGGTGCTCACTAACCTCAACAACACCCTATAAAATAGCAACACTTTTATCTTCTTTTTGTTGATATGGAAACCAAAACATAGAGAAGTTAAACTTTTTAAAATTCACACAGTATTTTAGAAAACTGGCACACAGACTGGACCTCGGCACAGGGCCANATAATAGCAATAATGTCTCATTGGTGCTCACTAACCTCAACAACACCCTATAAAATAGCAACACTTTTATCTTCTTTTTGTTGATATGGAAACCAAAACATAGAGAAGTTAAACTTTTTAAAATTCACACAGTATTTTAGAAAACTGGAGATATACTATGAAGTGGTATAAAATTCAAATTTTTTCAAATTCTTTGGCTGAATTTACAGGTTTTCTTTCCAATTAAAAAAATTTACATACAGCACTGGTTTTCAAATGTTATACCACTCTATCCCAAATGTTGACAATATGTTATACTTTCCATGTAACACTAGATTAAATTTGCTAATAACTGTTTAGGATTTTTGTATGTATTTTCATGAGCTATCTATCTGTAATTTTCCTTTCTTGTAATATCCTTGTCACAGACATTGTTATCCAAATTATGGTGAACTTACAAAATGAGTCATAAAATTGTACCAGTTATCTGTTTTCAGAATAACTGTGCAAGAAATAACCAAAAAAATCCCAGGACACACAAAAATAGCAAGATGAAAAATGGTCTGATAATCTGATTAATAAGCATTTATTGAGCTGTCTTCTCATGACTTTTAATTTAAAATCACAGTGTAAATAAACATACACATATATATACACACATACACAAGCATATGTATAATATTTATTTCTCTTGGAGGAAGTTTAAGCACCATAGCTAATGGATAAACAATTGTGCACAATGAGTGAAATTTGATGTTCATTTCTACTTGCTCTATGTAAGAGATCAGTCTGTGAAGATGAAGCACAGTTTAGTGAAAGAAAGAATCTATAGAGAATGAAAATGAGACATTTCTATTTTTATTACATAGAATAGTCTGTTATTCCTAGGAGATGGCAGAACAGTTAGAATACAGCTAATTATTCCTACTTCATATATAAATAAGTAAACTAAGTAAACTTTTAAAACTACATTATAAATTAAGTAAAAGGCGATTCTGGACCATCGTAATGTAATTAAGGACACAGTGACCTTTTCCCTTTGAGATATGACACTCAATATTTACAATCTATTACAATGATTCTAAATTTTCTAGAGAAGAGTGCTATGAAAATTGTTCCTTGTGGGGGAAAAAAGGGAAAATTTGAAAAGTATTAGGTGAAAATTCCATAGGGAGCTTCCAAAATTGATATATTCATAGAGATTTATACTCTGTGTCTTATTTCTTGCCTCCACTTCAAGATATTATTGACTCTGGAGTAATGCATATCTAAATAGTGTAGAGATGATGTAAAAAGTTAATTTTTATAATTGTTCAATAGGGAATGATTCTAAAAGGACATTTCATCTATATCCCTGAGTCATGAAGATCTCCTGGGGAAGGACATGGCAACCCACTCCTGTAATCTTGCCTGGAGAATCCCATGGACAGAGGAGCCTGGCAGGCTGCAGTACATTGGGTTGCACAGGGTTGGACATGACTGAAGCGACATAGCATGCACGTGACATATAGTATATTTTTATGGCAGTAGGACACATACTAAAAGTTGTTTTCAGTGAAAGATATGAGAAATGCTAAACCAGGAATATTTATATGGAGTACATGGGCAGCATTAATAATGTCCTTGATAAACATCACGGCTTAGCATCACCTTTCACTTAGTTTATAAATTAGGAAGAATCAATTATATTCCATATTTTCTACCTTCTTGTGGGAATAATAAAAACTAAACCTAAAACTCATTCTTATAAGCCCTAATTAATCTAAAATAAAAACTAATCTATTTGGACAAAGTACAAGAGTTAATGTTCAAAATAGGAAATTTTTCACTTTATGTCTCAAAACAATATGTTTTGAGAAAATTTTATTAGATATTTGGTATTTTCTCTAGGGCCTCTAGATCAGTCTAAGGTTTCTTAAATATTTTTGGGTAGGTTTAAATGAGAACTTGCTAAACCCATGCTTTATCCAGTTCCTAATGATAATACTGGCCAGGCTCCCAAATTTTGGAATCCTATTCACTTGTCATGAAATTTTAACATCATATATGCTTTCCTAAGTTATGAAATGGGATTTATCTGATTGACAACATTTCAAGTCTGAAGAAACATGCTTGCCTTTAAGGGTCAAATATATTTTCCTTACAACTGGTGAGATACTGCAATTATTAATGTAACTGTGAAACATTCAACATACAGAAAACACTCAACCATAAATATTCCAACATTTCCCCACAGTTCATCTTATTGTGGCATTTGGCACTATAAAAGCACATTTGAACTTTCTAGGAATTTTTCTTCACTAATTCTAAGTTCATTCTTTTCACATATATTGAGAACCTGAAAGTGAAAATAAAGTCATTCAGTCTTGTTTGACTCTTTAAGACCCTATGGGCTGTAGCCTGCCAGGCTCCTCTTGGAACAGGCAAGAATACTGGAGTGGGTTGCCATTTTCTTCTACAGGGGATCTTTCCAACCCAGAGATCAAACTCAGGTCTCCCGCACTGCAGGCAGACTCTTTACCATCTGAGCCACCAGGGAATCCCATACTGAGGACCTGATCAGTACAGATCATTGTGTCGGAAGCTGGAATAGGTACAAAAATGCCTGGTGTCTACATTCATGGATAGTATTTTGCAAACATAGGTCACTGTCTGATCCTGGATTGGAGACCTCTTAGTGATGAATCCTTGACTTAGAAGGACTTGAGAGGAATACAAGTGATGGTCCGCTCAGAAATTTGCACTTTCTCAACCTAGCTAAACCATTGAATTCCTGCATCTCATTAAGTCCCTTCTCAGTCTGTAATGTCAGAACACTCCTTTATTTGCTAGGTCTAACAGTATACATAGAAGGTGGATCAAAAGACAGTCCCCAGATTTGATGACTTTTTACTCTACTTCTGCCTCCCCTTTCCCTAGTACCTTCTTCATGGCCTCTTTAACATCTTTGTTTCTCAGTGTGTAGATTAGGGGGTTAACACTGGGAGTGACTATTGTGTAGAAAAGAGTAAGGAACTTGCCCTGGTCCTGGGAATAAGTATTTGCTGGCTGGAGGTACATGTATATAATCGTACCATAGAAGAGAGAGACAACAATGAGGTGGGAGCTACAGGTGTTGAAGGCTTTCTTTCGCCCGACAGCTGACCTGATCCTTAGCACGGCTCGTGCAATATAACCATAAGAGACGAGGATGAGGATGAGTGGTGCCAGGATGATAAATATTGCCAGGGCAAAGGCCAGTGCCTCAAGGGTCATGGTATCTACACAGGCCATGCCAATTAGTGCTGGCATCTCACAGAGAAAGTGGTCCACCCGCCGGTGCCCACAGCGAGGTAGCATCAATGTCTGGGGTGCCATTATGAGAGAATTGCCAAAGCCACTCAACCATGCTGCTGAAGCCAGCTGCCCACAGAGACGCGGGTGCATGATAATAGTGTAGTGCAGGGGTCTGCAGACTGCAGCGTAGCGGTCATACGCCATGACAGCCAGGAGAACACACTCCACCCCACCCAGAGCCAGGACGAAGTAGAGCTGGATGGCACAGCCCAGATAACTGATGGTCTTATCTGCACCCCGAAGGTTGTAGAGCATCTGAGGGATGGAACCTGTGGTGAAGCACACATCTAGGAATGAGAGGTTGGCCAGAAAGAAATACATGGGTGTGTGCAGCCGGGAATCCACAACTGAAATCAAGATGATGGTCATGTTGCCAAGAAGAGTCAGCAGATAAAAAGTGAGGACAACCACAAAGAGGATCAGCTCTAGGTGGGGACGATCAGAGAAGCCCACCAGGATGAAGCCTTCAAAAGCACTTGTGCTGTCATTTTCCGTCACCTGTGACCACATGTTACCTGGTAGGAGAAAGATGAGTATCTATGAAGGGCATAGATACACTCCCTCGAAATGGAATGACTGGTAAAATGGTAGAACAGAAACTTCTTTGGAAATACGGAATGCTTGACCCAGAATTTCAATAGGTGTTAGTTAAGTCATTACTGGATCTGAAAACATATTATTTGTGAATTTTCAGGCTCTGGGCTGTGAATTTTTTACCAATATTTTGCATCACTCTTTTTAGTTCTGCAGGATGTAAAAAGCTACTTTCAAATACTGATTATTTTACAAGGGAATGAACACAAAATTATCCACCTTTAAAAAAAATTTTAAAGGGAAGCGTTGAATTCTTCTAGTTGCATGTAACGTATAGATGGGCATAGTGGGTTATATCTTTGGATCAGAGAACCAGTTTTGCTATTAGGTGAAATCTCATTCTGTATATTTAATGGTTAGAACTCCATGGATAAGTTCAAAATCTCTCTCCAGCTTCCTCGTAGAATGAGGATTTGATCAAGCTTATGTAAATAAAGTGCATAAGCATTTAGGCTGTGAAGTATTGGCATAATAAACTGAATTGCCCATAATATAGTTATGGTCTAAAGTTCAAAAAAATATCAGCCCAAAACAAAATAAAAACCAAACCAAAACAAAAAACCAACCCAAAACAAAAAACCATAAATGATAGGAAAGAGGCCTAGGTTATGCTTCTCCTACACAGAATCATTAACTTAGCAAACTTGATTGCAACCTCAGAAATCCCATGTCTACAGTTGCTTCTCTTTCTTGGGACTTTACTTGGAAGTCCAAGTGAGATAACCAGAGGGAAAACAAAGAGAAGAGAAAGATGACATTTAGGAAATCTATGAGAGGGAAAGAGGGTAAGAAGGCAACAGTACCCAGCAGAGGTGAATCTGAATGAAGAGAGAATATTGATAAGTACACAATAGTTATACCACCTGCTGCTGCTGCTGCTAAGTCACTTCAGTCGTGTCCAACTCTGTGTGACCCCATAGACAGCAGCCAACCACCTGAGGCCCCCAAATATCCACATGCCCCCTCCCACTCAGATAAGGAGTCAGAGAAGGAACAGGCTGGGGGTAACTCTGATGTACTCTCTGTACAGGAAGCACTTGAAGATCGGAGGATTCGCATTTGAAAAGGAAGAATTTATATTGGTTTCAAAGTTGATATCAGATTCAAGTCTTCCTTTTCTGCCTCACCCTATGGAGTAAAACTTTCCTTTCAAAATTCCCTGAACTAATTATCTCTAACAAGTGATGGGAGAGTATATGGTCTCAGAGGAAATATCACTTTTACTAACACATACACACACGCACACATTACAGATTCATCCTAGAGAGAGATGGAGAGAGAGCACCAAATCTTCCTTCCTGGTTTTGTCAAGACCAGTAGTTATTGATAAGCATTAAGGCATGGAACTTGGTCACCTCATAATTCAAAATAGAACCTAGAATCAATGAAAAGATGCATAAGGATCTATACTGCATTTTTAGAGCATGTAGTGCAGAAAAGTTCTATTCATAGCTATTCATAGCCCTTTAAAATTTTGTTGAAGATTAATTTTCTATGCAAATTTAAGGCCCATAATAATAAAGCTTAACTTGAAAAAGAGATTAATTTTGACATTCAAAATTAATGCACAAACTATCTGTTATAATCATAAAGTGAGCAATATGGAAACTATTGCTTCGCAAAAGTGTTTTCTACATTTAGCTTTCAAAGACTTCTAAGGGAGATGAATATCATGTTTCACCTCGACAGCCAGAGATTTCAGTTGGTATACATGAGATGCTATGTATAAATGTGCTTTATACGTTGAAAATATTGTTAGATTTTGATGACCAATATTATTAATATCCTATGGCTGACTAACTTCAGTAACCATTTCCATAGATTTTTCTCAAGTAAAAACAGAACACATCTGATCATTATCAGGTCAAATACTGTTTTAAACATACAAATATTAATGACATAGAGTATAATCTTAATACCACTAGTTATATTGGTAAAGATGGAATATACTAGCTAGAAACAGTGATAGTATTATCACCTCCTTTAATTTATAAACAAATGGCATGCCATGATTGTTTTCTGTCAGCAAACACTGAAATACATAGATGAGCAATCAAAGCAAATCAATATTATTCCGTATTCCAACAAATTTCTTGACACAGTGGGGTGACCCATTCCCCTGAGAATTGCTTCTTTTACTTACACTAAGTTGTTAGCTTGTATACCATCTCAACATAATGTTTTCTCATGAAAAGTAGGGAGAAATACCTAGAGAATTTGATGCTCTCAAGGACTTCCTTTCCGAGATAATAAGTCCTTCTGAGAAATGAAGATGAGATTCTCATGGAGCACTTAATGAAGGATGTAGAATTGTTAGCCATAGAAGAAAAGTTTGAAGCAATCTTTAAATTTTTTTGCCACCTTAATCTTATCCATTTTAGTCACACCTGGCCCATCACTAACCCTAACCCATTACAAATACATTTAAACTTGTAACTGATGGAAATAATATAGTCACAGAAAGTTATTTTCTGTGAAATAAAATAATACAGTCCAAGCATTAGAGTGATTACAAGAGATGTTTCCCAGTTGTGATATGACATCATAGAATGTTATCAGAAAAAAAGGGTGAAAAGATAGAATAGAGGCTCACAGAAAGGATGAAGAGAATGAGGAAGAAGTACTGTAACTGAAGAACCAAAGAGATTCACGATGCAGGAAATGGCAAAGGAATTTTCTTTACTTGAGGAGACACTGTTAGTTTTTGAAGCATATGACCACAGGAATCAGAGCCGGTGCTATCAGTGTCAGGCTTGAGTGAAAGCCACAGTCATCAAGACAGTATGGTACTGGCACAAAGACAGAAATATAGATCAGTGGAACAAAATAGAAAGCCCAGAGATAAACCACACACCTATGGACACCTGATCTTCGACAAAGGAGGAAAGAATATACAATGGAGTAGACAATCTTTTCAACAAGTGGTGCTNATAAAGTGAAAATAAAAAATTTTTTTAAAAAGAAAAAAAAAAATCCAGCTTGCCCTCCGTCTCCTATCACTGATGATCCTTCAGCTCTACCATCTCCCACCTCTTCTCCTTCTTCCAGTCAGTAACTCATCTTGCCTGTTCACTGATGCCAGCCCCTGTATGCCAGCTGTTGTATTGCACTGTACATTTCAAAGTCCTATACTGTAAGAATAAAAATGTTTTCTTTATTTTTTGTGTTGTTTTGTTTTATGTATTATTTGTGTGAGAGGTATTATAAACTTATACAGTACAGTACTACATAGCTGATTTGTGTTAGCTGGGTGCCTAAGATTACTTTGTTGGACTGACGAACATGCTCTTGGGATGGAACTTGTTTGTATGTAGAGAACTTATTGTATTTGTCTTTGCTAAAAAAGGCATCTTTCTAAAATATAAATGTCATACTGCCAGTACTTCAAGTCCTGAAGTGACTCATTGTCTAGAGAAATATACACTTATTTTTTAATATTGATGCTACTTCTCTACAAATTTACATTTCCAGCTCTTTCTAAAAGGGATTCTGTTTATTTTATATTCCAAATATTTTGAACTAGTCAACATTTCCCTTAAACAATAAAAAATTGAATGATATCTGGAAAATAATTCTGAATAAATGGGAAGGAAAATAACCTTTGGAGATTGAATGGCTCAAACTCCAGATCAGAAACAGTGCAGGCTTAAAAACTAGAAAGCTTCATTTACTATCACTGGGGAGAAAAATTACTTTGAAGAATGTTTGTGAAAGTTAAAGAAATATTAAATATTGAACATTCTCCCTGACAATATATAGTAGATCTTCAATAGTTGTGATTTTTCCCAACTATATGTCTTCTTATCACATTCTCTTTGATGAGGATATTTGTTCTATAAAAATTAAAACTCATAGAAAAAGCAAGGGAATTCCAAAAAAACATCTATTTCTGCTTCATTGACTATGCTAAAGCCTTTGGCTGTGTGGATCAAAACAAACTGGAAAATTCTTAAAGAGATGGCAATATCAGACCACCTTACCTGCCTCCTGAGAAACCTGTATGCAGGACAAGAAGCAACAGTTAGAAACTGGACATGTGACCCGTCCAGCAGGTCCAGTTATTCCAGTGTCCCCGAGAGGGAGCTACCTGAATCATGAGGGAGAGAGAGAAAGGAGACCAAGCGGCGAAGAATGACAGAGTCAGTCTGGCTGATGTCAAGGTCTCCTTTACTAGCTGAAAGCAGGCAGTATATATAGGCAAAGGTTACATAAGGGAGTGACGCGAAAGGGTTACATAAAAAGTGGCGCGAAAAAGTGGCGCGAAAAAGGATTACATAAGGAAGTGAAACTTATCCCCGCCCAGCATTCCAGTCCCAGAGTTATCTTTGGCACACATCTGTTGTTTCTCTTCTAGGGGAACATTTTGTGATGACTTGGCTTTCTTAAAGCCCTCCGTGAGCACAATGATTCCAGGAAGCTGCTGGTTTCACAATGATTCATGTTGGCTGTTTGTTAGGCAACACCGGCCCCATGGCTCCTCACAGACATGTAACAACAGACTGCTTCCAAATTATTAATTAATTTATGTTTTAGAACTGTGATGTTGGAAAAGACTCTTAAGAGTCTCTTGGACAGCAAGGAAATCAAACTAGTCAATCCTAAAGGAAATCAACCCCAAATATTCATGGGAAGGACCGATGCTTAGGCTGAAGCTCCAATACTTTGGCCATCTGATGCAAAGAGCCGACTCATTAGAAAAGATCCTGATGCTGGGAAAGTTTGAGGGCAAGAGGAAAAGGGGATGACAGAGGATTTGTCTGGGAGATAGTAAAAGACAGGGAAGCCTGGTGTGCTGCAGCTCATGAGGTTGCAAAGAATTGGACAGAACTTAGCGACTGAACAACAAATATAAATTCTTACACTCTTAATTTTCTTAAGAAATACAGATTAAATATACATGTATATAGATAAACACATGTGTTTTCTGTGAATTAAAGTGTTAGTTGCTCAGTCACATCCAACACTTTGTGACCCCATGGACTGGGGACCTGCCAGGCTCCTTTGTTCACGGGATTATCTAGGCAAGAACACTGGAGTGGGTTGCCATGCCCTCCTCCAGGGTATCTTCCTGACCCTGAGATCAAACCTGGGTCTCCTGCATTGCAGGCAGGTTTTTTACTGTCCGAGCCACCAGGGAAGCCCCCTTTGCATACAAACAAACAAACAAAAAACACAACTGATAATATATGTTCTTGATATTTTTAGCTTTTTATTTTGAAATAATCTTAGACTTACAACAAAACTGCAAAAATAGTTCAGACAGTTTCTGTATACCCTTCAACTATCTTCCCTTAATGCTTTTTTTTTTTCTTCCTGCACTGGATCTTCTTTGTGGTGCAAAGAAAGGCTTCTCTAGTTGTGGCACATGGGCTCTGTTGCCCTGCAGCATGTGGGAATCTTTGCTTCCTAATCAGGGATCAAACCTGCCTCCCCTGTATTGGAAAGCAGATTCTTAACCATGGGACCACCAGAGAAGTCTCTATCTTCCCCTAATGTTGAATCTTGCATAATCATTTCCCCAAAAAGGGGAAATTAACATTGATAAAAGAGTATTAGAATTTTGCAAATTGTCCCACTAATATTATTTTATTGCTTTAGGATCCAATCCAGGAAACCACATTGCATTAATTGTCACATCTCCTTAAGTCTCCTCTAACTTGGGGCAGTTGCTTATCCTTTCTTTGTCTTTCATGACCTGGACACTTATGGAGAGTAATAAAGTGGCCATGATGTTAACTTTGATCATTTGGTTAAAGTAATTCCTACCAGGTTTCTCCATCGTGAAGTTACCATTTTCCTTTTGTAACTAAGGATTATCTTGTGGGAGAATGTGTTGAAATTATGCAAACATTTATATCTGATCATGTTTTTACATTTATCTTGGCATTCATCAGTGATTCTTCCGTGCAACAAATATTTCTATTGCATCTATTTTCTATTTCCATCACTCTTTCTCCACTTAAAAATTGAAATTCTATTGTAAAGAAAAGCTATTACTTCTTCTTCTGTTTGTTTAATCTTTCATTAAGTCATTATTTAATCAGTATAGACTTGTGAATATTTACTTTATTATACTGGTTATAGTCCAATACTACAATTATCTTGAGGTGGAAATTGTCTTATATTTGGCCTTTAAAGCTCTTTCAAGGTGGCTCATCCTTTCAACATGTTATGTTACTTCATGAGCATTTCCTTGGGACTATAAGATATACCCCATTCACTCTGTGTTTTATCTTATTGTTATAATTAATTAATATCACTATTTATACTGCTGCTCAAATTTGTCCCAACTTTGGCCTTTGGGAGCTCCTTCAAGTTGATTCCCATGTTCTTTTAATGTGCCCTGAACATTACTGGCCTCTTGTTCCATTACTTCATGGCAACAAGAAAGGGTAAAAGTGGAAATGGTGATAGATTTTACTTTTTTGGGCTCCAAAATGATTGCAGACAGTGACTGTGGCCATGCTTGCTCCTGGTAGGAAAGCTATAACAAACCTAGACAGCATATTAAAAAGCAGACGTGTCACTTTGCCAAAAAAGCAATGGTTTTCCCAGTAGTCATGAACTGATATAAGAATTGGAAGGCTGTGCACTGAAGAATTGATGCTTTTGAACTCTGGTGCTGGAGAAGACTCTTGAGAGTCCCTGGACAGCAAGAAGATCTAACCAGTCAATCCTAAGGGAAATCAACCCTGAGTATTCATTGGATGGACTGGTGCTGAAGCTGAAGTTCCAATACTTTGGCTACCTGATGCCAAGAGCTGACTCATTGTAAAAGACCCAGATTCTGGCAAAGATTGAAGGCAGGAGAAGGGGACAACAGAAGATAAGATAGTTGGATAGCATTGCTGACTCAATGGACATGAATTTGAGTAAACTCTGAGAGATAGTGGAGGACAGAGGAGCCGGGCATGCTGCAGTTCATGGGATGGCAAAGAGTAGGATCTGACTTAGGGACTGAACAACAACATTGCTGAACACTTCTCTATTCTGTGGCATCATCAAATATTCCAAGATCATCTTGTGCTTTTGCAGTGCAAGCCCTAAAGCCAACTGTGTTACCAAGGACCCCAGGTTCCTTTTAGTGTTTTAGAAAATGTATTCAAAAATCAGAATCTGGGTGCTAACTATGCTCATTGCTATTTTATTATTCTTTCTAGGCTCTCTCAGCTAACAGAGCTTAGAAATATCTATGTATACTCACATATACATTCACACATATATTTTTATTTCTTTATGTTTATTCATGTTTGTATGTTTGTGTGTGTGTATAACCACAAGTTCATACTGATGCCTCCAATTCCAGTAAAATATCACAGAGCTTGTTCTAGCCTCCATCATTTCCTTATTTGTAACTTTTTCTCTGACTGTGGAAAGTTGGCTCTCATGATCTGTAATTTATTTACTTATTTTGTCAGTTTTAATATACAAGCAATTTCAGAAGTTCTAACCCCTACTCCTGCCAATAACAACTTCACTAACTAGAGAACACGACTTGTGCACAGTTCTTTTTTTTTCCACCTTAGAGTCATCTATACTGGGAGTGGGAGTCAAACGCTCTTTCAGAAAGTTAATTTAGGCTAATTCTTTTCTTCTTTACTTTCTTTAGCATGGTTATGCTGTTCATCTGTAACACTGGTGGGTTCATTTATTACCATTTGTATCTCTTTTGGGTACCTCATGTTCTGGTTGAATTTTACTTATTCACTTAAATTTTGAATATGTGAAACATTATCATGGTTATAAGGTTAAGAATTATATAAAACATTGTATTCAGAAAAGGATCACTCCTTTCTTATCCCCTTCTTTCTTATATGAAAGGTAGCATATAATACATAATCTTTGTATTTTGCTTTTTTAGTTAACAATATAACCTGTAACAGTCAATAGTTCATGCAGATCTTTATTTTACTTTAAATTATCTTTATTTTGAAAAAAATTATTTATTTGCAGGAATTTGCAGCAATAATAATACAGAGAGGTCCTGTGTATCAAATGGGCCACTGGAACATTTAACGTAAATATAGTACCATGTCAAAAAAGAAAATTGACATTGCTACAATGCACAGATTTTTTTTTTTTCCAGATTTCACCGGTGTCACATGTCCTGTGTGTGTAGTTCCATGCATACCTCCACAATCAAGATGCACAGGAACCCAGATGGAAGTGAGAGAGCCAATTCCTGGGCAGGTTGATAAAAATCTGGGGTCCAGGAGGAGGAGAGAGGCGTTTGGAGTTCTCAAGGAGGAGAAAAGGACAAATGTTTTTTTCTTTAAGCCCAGAGCTGATGATTGCACAACAAAACAACTCATCTTGCTAAAGGATATGCTTTCCCTTAAGCTCTGTACCAATGATTATATTACAACAATGTATCCTGCTTGAAGACATGTTTCTCCTTCTTGAGAGCTTTCTGACTAATCCTATCATCCTAAAATGTATGTTGTGGAAGTGGGTCTGGTGAGACCTTTCTGTTGTTAGTTCTAATCTTGTTAATTTAAGATTTATATTGTGGGAATGGGTCTGGTAAAAGTATATAAGGCCTTGACAAGACTAATGAGAGAGGCACTCTCCAACCCCCTTATGATGTCTACGTCAGAACCTTTCTCTGTCCCTTTTTCACTTTAATAAAACTCTGCTACACAAAAGCTCTCGAGTGATCAAGCCTGGTCCTTGGTCCTGAAGCTGAATCTTCTTCAGAGATCACGAATCTGACATCGTTCGCTGTAAGCTTTCAGAAGGTTAGCCAAATATAACAATGAGGAATAAGAGAATTTTTAACTCACCCTTTATTATTTTAGTGTCATTTTTGTTGCTTTTCAGTCGGTAAGTTGTGTCCGACTCTTTGTGACCCCATGAGCTGCAGCACACCAGGCTTCACTATCTCAAGGAGCTTGCTCAAACACATGTCCATTAAGTCAGTGATGCCATCCAGCTATCTCATCCTCTTTTGCCTCCTTCTCCTCCTGCCTTCAGTCTTTCCCAGCATCAGGGTTTTTTCCAATGAATCAGCTCTTTGCATCAGGTGGCCAAAGTACTGGAGCTTTGGCTTCAGCACCAGTCTTTCCAATGAATATTCAGAGTTAATTTCCTTTAGGATTGACTGGTTAGATCTTCTTGCTGTCCAAGGTACTCTCAAGAGTCTTCTCCAGCACCACAGTTCAAAAGCATCAATTCTTCGGCACTCAGCCTTCTTTATGGTCCAGCTGTCACATGCATATGTGATTACTGGAGAAACCATAGCTTTGACTATATGGATCTTTGTCAGCAAATGATGTCTCTACTATTTAATACACTATCTAACTTTGTCAGAGCTACTCTTCCAAGCAGCTAAAGCATCTTTTAATTTTGTGGCTGCGGTCACTGTCTGCAGTGCCCAACAAAATGAAATCTGACACTGTTGCCACATTTTCCCCATCTATTTTTCATGAAGTGATAGGACCAGATGCCAACATAGTTTTTTGAATGTATAGTTTTAAGCCAGCTATTTAATTCTTCTCTTTCACCTTCATCAACAGGCACTTTAGTTTGTGTTCATTTTCTGCCGTTAAAGTGGTACCGTCTGCATATCTGAGGTTGTTGATGTTTCTCCTGGCAATCCTGATTCCAGCTGTGATTCATCGAGCCTGGCATTTTTTTTTTTTACTTTATTTTGCTTTACAATACTGTATTGGTTTTGCCATACATTGACATGAATCAGCCACAGGTGTACATGAGTTCCCAATCCCGAATCCCCCTCCCACCTCCCACCCCATATCATCTCTCTGGATCATCCCCATGCACCAGCCCCAAGCATCCNGTTGATAGTCTGGGGGCTAAGGAGGAAGAAGGAAGGTCAGTTTTCAACTGGCAGAACCATCTTTCACTGGTAATCTTAGAAAATTTATAGTTTTATAAACCATAAGTAATTCCTCTCTGAGTAACCTCAGAGACCTTGAAACACTCTAACTTCTTTCATCCACACTGCTCTGTTTCTAAGGGCCAGGGTCTAGACTAAGCAATGTGTGTATATGTTTCATATCAAGACAATGTAAAAAAGCAGGATTATCTTCACATGTGAAGAACATGAAGATCAGAGGATAAGAAACACTCCCAGTGTAATGTAACTAGGCAAGGTAGCCTATGAGCCCAAGCCCAGTTCCATATTATTAAATAATCCTTTATGAATTCTGATCTTCTAAAATAAAAAAATATATATGTCCTCAGTTGTGTCCATTTCTTTTTTTTGTTTGTTTTTGGAGGGGGGTGAAATTTACACAATTTTAATTAATTGTAATTTGCACAATTTTTAAACAGGGAATCTCATTGGCATTAGGAGAAAATAGATGTCAACTGGGGTAAAGAGCTCACCTGCCAAAGAAGGAGACGCAGGAGATATGGGTTCTATCCCTGGGTTGGGAAGATCCCCTGGAGGAGGACATGGGAACCCACTCCAGTATTCTTGCCTGGACAAACCCAAGGACAGAGGAGCCTGGCGTGTTATAGTCCATAGGGTCGCAAAGAGTTGGTCATGACTGAATTGACTTAGCAAGCATGAACAGAATGAATTCAAATGGCAGGAAATATCTAATTAGATAGATTAGATATTTATCTAATAGTAGGTACCCAGGGTAGAAAAAAAGTGAGAACAATGAATTTAAAGAATAACAAAAGGTCAAATTTTGATATTTTATAAAGAATAAGTTCTATGAATATGGAAATTGATGATACTTTAAATTTTGAAATTTGTTTTGTTAATACACTTAAACGAAAATAGAAACACTTGAAATACTTGTAAAGATAAATATGTATATTTTTGTCAATATATTTCACATTACTAATAGCATCATTCTATAAGTTTATACAAACTGTTAGCAAAATGCTTATAACTAACTGACAGTAAATAAATGTGCTTGTTAACTTACTTTTTATATTCCAGAGAACCAAGAGTTGACCATTTAACATGAATAGGATCAATGAGAGTGTCCCCCAAGAGTTCATCCTCTTAGGTTTCTCAGATCGACCATGGCTGGAGCTTCCACTCTTTGTGGTGTTCCTGATTTCCTATATCTTGACCATCCTGGGCAATCTAGCAATAATTATTGTGTCCCGTCTGGATTCTAAGCTCCATACCCCCATGTATTTTTTTCTTACCAATCTCTCACTCTTGGACCTTTGCTATACCACAAGTACAGTTCCACAAATGCTGGTAAACATATGCAGCATCAGGAAGGTGATTAGTTATGGCGGCTGTGTGGCACAACTTTTCATTTTCCTGGCTTTGGGTTCCACTGAATGTCTCCTCCTGGCTGTCATGTCCTTTGATAGGTTTGTAGCTATTTGTCGGCCTCTCCACTACTCCGTCATCATGCATCAAAGGCTCTGCCTCCAGCTGGCAGCTGCATCCTGGGTTAGTGGCTTCAGCAACTCAGTACTGCAGTCCACCTTGACCCTGCAGATGCCACTCTGTGGCCACAAAGAAGTGGATCACTTCTTCTGTGAAGTCCCTGCTCTGCTCAAGTTGTCATGTGTAGACACAACAGCAAATGAAGCTGAACTATTCTTTATCAGTGTGCTATTCCTTCTAATACCTGTGACACTTATTCTGATATCATATGCTTGTATTGTCCAAGCAGTGTTGAGAATACAATCAGTGGAAGGTCGGCGAAAGGCATTTGGGACATGTGGCTCCCATTTGATAGTGGTGTCTCTTTTTTATGGCACTGCTATCTATATGTACCTGCAACCACCATCCCCTGCCTCCAAGGACCGGGGGAAGATGGTATCCCTTTTCTATGGAATCATCACACCCATGTTGAACCCCCTTATATACACATTTAGGAACAAAGATGTAAAGGGAGCATTTAAGAGGCTGATTGCAAGGATTTTCTTAATCAAGAAATATCCAAATGCTAGGCCTTGTTAAAGCCTTGAATTACTATTTTAATAATTTAATAAAATTAATTTAATTTAATTAAAGTTAAATGAAATATGTCAAAGTTGCTTTAGTCTGACTACTGTTAGAACTATTATTGTGAACTTCTTCAAATAAAATATCACTGACAAAGAATTACACTTATTTCCTACTGTCTACCTATAGTCATTGTACAAGTCCTTAGAACTGGTGCATTATGATCCTCTAAAATAGTGTAAGCTTGAAATATTTAAAGTCTCAGGCTTTATAACACTGGTTTGTGTACTTGGTAAAGAGTCTTAAACTTCTGTGAGTCTAGAATAAAAGCTTAAGAAACATAACATTTTTATACACATTCAAATATGCTTCCATACACCACAAATATTTTCTTAATTACAGGAGATACAACAGAAGTACGTAAAGCCATACAAAGCCCCCTCCTCTTATAGATATAAAGTTAATGATAATAGCTTAAATTTTAACACTATTCCCACATCAACACAATATTTGGGTTCCACAATGATTTTACTTCCACAGTTTTATCTGGATCTTCTCTCACGTCTATACTTTCCATTTATCCTAAATTGAAGTATCTTATCCTATTCCATTTACCAAATAAATTTGTAGCTACATTTTAGACCTGAATCACATACTCTTTATTGGAATTTTTTCATGGTTCCCTTACCATCTATGTTATCTGTCTCCTTTTAAGCCCTAAAGCATTTAGAATCTAAGTCATAAAACTAGCACAGTATATAATGATATTCATTGCTTATGCAATGCACTTTTCCTGTGTAAGAAGAAAACCTTATGTTAGCTCCTTTAGGTACCATAGATTATAATTTATACTTCTTCCACATGGCCTTCAGAGCTCATCAAAGTGCTGAGAAAAATATTTGCACACTGTGAGTTGGTTTTTGGCTGATTTAATGAATAACTGGCATGCTGCAGTCCATGGAGTCACAAAGAGTTGGACATGACTGAGTCACTGAACTGAACTGATGAATAGTTGCACTGTAATAATTTTAACTGCTTCTTTTTCTAATTACTTCTTCTACTAAATCCAAAAACAGAAAATACAGTCACTAAGAAACACAATTAGCTTGTTTCCTCTGAATACCTTACAGTAACAAGGTACATTTCTGTCTCAGTATAACTTTCTGACACAACATGGTGGATTTTAAAACTTCAACCTGTATCAAGACCACCTGGAGGGCTTTTAAAATCCAAGATCCCTGGGAGTCAACCCACCTACACTCCCAGAGTTTTTAAAGTAGGAGGTCTGAGTGTTGATTTTATATCCTGCAACTTTACTATATTCATTGATTAGCTCTAGTAATTTTCTGGTGGAGTCTTTAGGATTTTCTATGTAGAGGATCATGTCATCTGCAAACAGTGAGAGTTTTGCTTCTTTTTTTCCAATTTGGATTCCTTTGGTTCCTTTTCCTGCCCTGATTGCTGTGGCCAAAACTTTCAGAAGTATATTGAATAGTAGCGGTGAGAGTGGGCACCCTTGTCTTGTTCCTGACTTTAGGGGAAAAGCTTTCAATTTTTCGCCATTGAGGATAATGTTTGCTGTGGGTTTCTCATATATAGCTTTTATTATGTTGAGGTATGATCCTTCTATTCCTGCTTTCTGGAGAGTTTTTATCATAAATGGATGTTGAATTTTGTCAAAGGCCTTCTCTGCATCTATTGAGATAATCATATGACTTTTATTTTTCAATTTGTTAATGTGGTGAATTACATTGATTAATTTGCGGATATTGAAGAATCCTTGCATCCCTGGGATAAATGTTGATGTATGGCAAAGACAATAGAGTATTGTAAAGTAAAATAAAGTAAAAAAAAAAAAAAAAGCCTAAAGAAAAAAAAAATCCATGAGCAACACAAGAAATGATCAGCCCGATACATTAAAAATAAATAAATAAATAGAGTAGGAGGTCTGGAGGGAGGGGCTAGGAATTGCATTTCTAATTAATTCTCAGGTTGTGCAGATCAGGGACCGCACTTTAAGGACAGCTGTGCTAATGGTTAAAGTGAATAAAAATGTCTTGCTAGTCCTGGAGCTCAAGGTGGGCCACCTCCTAAAATATCACAAAGGCATTATTTTGAGTTGAAGTTGCTTGAGAAGCAGCAGATACAAGGAGGAAATTCTGACCCTCCTCTTTCTCCTGGAAAACAGAGAACAAATCTCTCATGTGAAAGGTACACTCCCCACATCTGGAGGTAGGAGGACACCCTGATCACCGCAGATAGGGAATTCAGGCTGAGAAGCCAATATAAATGAACTGTTGTTAATTAAACATACAAATCACTGACTTCAGTTCTAGGATTCACATTTTGAAAGATACATATATTGTAAAACCAAAATGCCTGTGCAGAACAATGACTAGAGAACTGAGGAATCAGAACATTATGTCTCTTGAAGAACTACTGAAGCCCTAGGTTTATTTAACATGGAGTGAAAATGCTTTGTCAATGTTTGATGCAATAGTTCTCTTCACATATATTAAGGGCAGTCATATAGAGTATTGTCTGTTCTGTGAAGGATAGGATTCATATTAATTGGTAAAAATAAAGTTGGTATTATATAAAAAGGGATTCACAATAAAATTTGCATTATACCATGATGAAATAGTTACATTTCTGGCAATGTGGGAAAATAGAAATCTATATAAAACAGACACTACCTAAGGCTTTTCCTTTTTAAAATATGCTTTAGAAAGTTTCTGTAGTTAGATCACATGTCATAATCATTTCTATGAATCACCAACGAATAAAAGCAGACATAGAGAAAATGAGAGATATAACCAAGCCTTTAGAAAAATGTCATGTAGAAATTGATTCTTGTGGCTTCTAAGGGAAGAGTTAGGTGGAAGCTACTGTGATTCAATGTATACGGTTCAACACTGGAAAAAAAAAAAAAATAGAGACGTTTATCTCTGTGGAGACAAGATTTTCAATTCTGGTGAGAAATTGGACTACATGGCTGGTAAGATCATTCCTGATCCAGGAAGTCTGTGGCTAAGTCAGTAAGAATTAGGAGAATTCGATTAGATATAAAAAATGACCTCCTGAAGATAAAATTTGTGATATAATGGAATCTATAAATAAAAGAGACAATGAAATTTATTCTTTCACAGTTTTGGAGGTCAAAAGTCTAAAGTCAAGGTGTCAGTAAGGTCATGCTCCTTCTGGAAGCTCTGTGTGTTTGTGTGTGTGGGGGGGGGGGTAATTGGTGGGATTTGTTCCTTGTCTTTTTTGTTTCTAATGGCTGCTGGCATGCTCCATGTCGCATCACTCTCAGTTCTGTCTCTGTTTTCATATCTTCTCCTCTGTGTGTGCCTCAGTCTAATCTCCTCCCTTTCTCTTATAAGGACACATGTGATGGCATGTACAGCCCACCCAGGTAACCTAGCATAAATTTCTCAAGATCCTTGAGTAATCACATCTTTTGCTATTCAAGGTAACATCTAAAGTTCTGGAGATTATGAGGTGGACCTATCTTTTGGGAAGTCATTTAAGCTACTACATCATCTACAATGTTCAGGGTGATGTAGCCCATCATGCCATGAAAAATGAAGAGCAACATTAGCTTCTGAAGATTTTCTTCATTAAATGTGTTGAGTGGTACATGTGGGAGAGTTACCCGTTTAGTGCTTCTTTTTATATTTTTTTATTTTTTGGCTGCGCTGTGTAGGATCTTACCTGATCAGAGATAGAACCCATTTCCCCTGCATTGGGAGTACAGAGTCTTAACCACTAAACAACCAGGGAAGTCCCATTCTTAACTCCATTTTAAATGAGGTTTCTTTCATTTTCACAGTATTTAAAGAAGAGTAATGTGCTAATGTTACAAAAGGGGCAACCTGGAGACAGAGACTGTTTTGATATTATTTCCATAATTCACTGTTAAGATAGTCAAAGCTGTGGTTTTTCCAGTAGTCATGTACTGATGTGAAAGCTGGACCATAAAGAAGCCTGAGCACCAAAGAATTGATGTTTTAGAGCTGTGGTGCTGGAGAAAACTCTTGAGAGTCCCTTGGAAAGCAAGGAGATCAAACTAGTCAATCACAAAGGACATCAACCATGAATATTCATTGGAAGGACTGATGCTGAAGCTGAAACTCCAACTTTGGCCACCTAATGCAAAGAGCTGACTCATTGGAAATGACCCTAATGCTGGGAAAGATAGAGGGCAGAAGAAGGGGACAACAGAGGATGAGATGGTTGGATGGCATCACCAACTCAATGGACATGAATTTGAGCAAATTCCAGGAGATAGTGAAGGACAAGGAAGTCTGAGGTGCTGCAGTCCATGGCATTGCAAAGAGTCAGACACAACTGAGTGTCTGAACACTAACAACTGTTAAGAATATTAAATTATATATTTTGTATGAAAAATCTATCCAATGATCTTTATTGTTTGTATTTGATTTTATCCAGAAGAGAACCCTGAAATGGATATCATGTGTGCTTAGTTGCTCAGTTGTGTCTGACTCTTTGCCACCCCATAGAGCCTGCCAGGCTCCTTTGTCTACGGGATTATTCCGGCAGGAATACTTGAATTGATATCAATAATGCTCTAATCTTATGGTTTATTATAAGATAAACCATATCTTGATAGTCCCTATTTTAATAAGATGAGCATATTGTGTCTCAGGTTATTTGAAGGGGTTCCTTGTAATTTAGATTTGAGATAGCTAGCCTTTTAAACATTATATTCTGACAACTCTAAATCACCCTTTCACACACCAAATTCAGTCTTTTAAACACCACCCAATAAATGATTGGATCCTCACATGGTGACATGCTCTACTAAGATAGGGAGAGGTTGAAGGAATGACTAGCGAACAAAACACCTAGTAAATATTAATGAGCAATATTACAACTTTTAGAAGCTGTATTATTGTGTACTATTAGTTTTAGGAAAATTCATTTGTGTTTTTACATATAATTCAATTGTTTAAGTCATTTTTCATTGATCTCAAACTTTTTTGATAGTTAATTATCAAAAGATAGTATAAGTATTTCTTTGGTTAAAATTTTACATTTATTGCACTTTGTGGCACTTTTATTTATTTTGGTTTGAAGAGTCTATACAATTAGCCCAAGCTCTGCAATATCCAACATTTAGTGGTATATTAAACGGTAGAAAATTTTAGAAAAAAAATTTTTTTAATGTGAGAAAATAAGTTTGTTCACTACATATTCCATTTAGCCAATGAAAGAGCTTTATTTACACACCAAATTACTGAGAATGATTACTTGTCAGTTAACAGGGATACTCAATGAAGAAGATTAAGAACGTTTTTGCCCTCAAGCAGCTCACAAATCAAGGACTGAAACAGAGATAAGATACAAAGATCAGTAAACGTTTCAGTCATTTACTGCTGTGCAAAAAAAACTTAATGGCATGAAATTCCATCCATTTTATTATGTTCATGGATTCTATAGGTGAATTTGGACAGGGCACAAAGGAGATGGTTTGGCTTTTCTCTACAGTGTCTGGGACTAGAATTATATTGCGTTATCTTCACTTTGTTAACCTAAAACAATACAACAATCAATTATTTTACCAGCAAAATAGGTTTACTTCGAAATAGCAAAGAATAACATTTCCTAGCATGTAATCTATAGGGAACCACCGGCAAGTCCAGAGAACAAATGAGAGGAACGCTCTTTTATGGAGAACGGCAATAGGGCGGAGCTGCTATAAACAAGGAGTCCATTGAAAGAACCTGGGAGTTTGAAGTATACTGGCTTTTCATTGACTGAGTTGTGGCAGTCTCTTATTGGCTGGGCTGTTGCCTGGCAATGAGAAATTCTTTCTTCCTCCTGCTGGGTAGTCAAGTGGTAACCATCTTCCTTTTAGAGACACCAAGGTACCATCTCTTTCTGTTGGATCAGCAATTGACCTGGAGTGGTAGGGCTTAGAGCTCTCCCTATGGCCTCCTAACTCCATTTAAAATGAGGTTTCTGTTTATTAACTTTCATAACTTGTAAGTCTGGCATCTGGGTTGGGATAACTGAAAGGCTTGACTCTTACTGGGAATGTTAACCAGGGCACCATTAGTAGCCTCTCCATGTAACTGGCATAGGCTTCCTCACAGAATGGTCTCAAGGTAGTCAGACTTCTTAACATGGTTACTCAAAACTCTAAGAGTAAGTTCTAACCAACAAGGTGAAAGTTGAATGTCTTGTTAGGACTTAGCCTTCTGTGTCACAATATCACTTTTGTCATACTCTATTGGTTAAAGCAGTCACAAGCTCACAGACCCCTCTTATCTTCAACCAAGACAGAGTAACATAAGTCTGGATAAAGAGGATGTGGGAGGCTGAATGTAATGGATATTTCCCCTTCGCTACCTCACACTCTCATGCTCTTCCCCTTTCTATCTTAGGTCACCTTAATAGTAACAAGCAGGAATATGAAAGCTCAAAATTAGCTGGAGAAAAAGAAAAGAGATTAACATAGGCCCATGAATTATCCTCCTTTTCACAGATCCTGACATGGCAAATTAAGGTACAGTGCCCAAGGTTTTTGTAGGTGATGGAAAACATGCCTTATTTCCTAACATAGTACCTTGGGGAATTTATTTGAATTTCATTTAATCAAATATCAAAATAGTATAATACCAAAAAAAAGTGATTTTACTAAACTCAGCCAGTAAATAACAATGAATGATAGTTCAGAAAGTTCCTTTTGGACCAAAAATTCTATGTGATCTGTTGTTACGATTTTACGTTTTTCTGAACTCTTGCCTAATTCCAGTGATCACTCAGTATGGCTTAGATCTTTCAGTTAATAAACAGAGTTGTAACTTGGGCAACTTTGCTAATGTGGGCAGTCAGCAGTGTTTAGATGGCTTTCCTGATCCTATTCTTCTAATAGGTCATTTACTTTGAGTTGTTTCTTGCTTCTATTTCTTCTCAGCTTGTAATTAAGATTTGTATTCCTACCTGTATTTTTAAATCTCCATTCACAGCAATAAATATAGATGATTTGCATAGCTGAATGAACTTTAAAAATTGATGATCAAATTCTGTGCCTAGCTTTTAAACTATATCTTGCATTCTTTTCTACAGAAAAGTAAAACGTTTTTATAAAAGTGTACACACTCAATCAGGATTAAAGAAAAAAAAAAAACATGATGAGAAGAAAATGGTCAAACAGCAGTGATATTAAGAGAACCCAGCAGTTAAGGCAATTTTCACAATTGCATAGGAAACAAAAGAAAAACAACTTTAAAAGTGGCCTGGCAAAATTCACAGTTCATGTGGGATAGTAATTCTGGTGGAGTAAGTATATTTCATTCTTCCTTAGAAGAATGAGACATGAGACAACATAACTGCTTAGAGAACAAACATAACTACTCTTATTTCCCACCAAGTCACTGCACAGGAGTTGTGGACGGTTGTCCTGACCTATCTTCCATCTGATTTTAGGAAAGGATCAGGGTTGACTGAACCCCTTGATGTGCATTTAGAATATCTGGAATGAGTGGTACAGACTAATTCCCCTGTGCCAGGGAAAGTAGTTTTGAGCCCAGGCTTTGAGTGTGGGTCTAGGGTCCACAAGTTACCATTTTGTGTTATGCAGCAACTCATCTAACCCTTGATGCCTCAGCTTTCTCCTCAAGAAAGAACTAGCAATATGACTTACTTTACAGGATTGTTGTGAAGATCAAATAAGATTAACACACAAAATTTGCTTACAGTCTCCACCAGATGATGAACTACTACCTCAAGAACAGATTTTTGTACTGTTTATCACAGTGATCAATGAAGAGGGGGTATGCAATCAATGGCTGACAAATCACTGAAATAATTCATCTCTGATAGAAATTGGTAACAGCTCAAATTTCTTTCTCACTATTAAACACTAATGTTATAAACAGAGTTTAAAATAATCTAGTCTTCAGGATCTTTAAATCCATCTGAATATGTTGAATTCTTACTAATATAGTTAAGTTTCAAGACCTGGCTCAACAAGTGTGGGCCATTTCAGAACCTTCACAAGTAAGGCTATAGGTATTTTTCTTGAGAGCTGTCAAGTGCCTGGCACTATCCAAAATGCTTTGGGCAATTCAAAAGAATCACAGAGCACACAAGCTGGAGGAAATCATTATAGAAATTTTAAGCTTGAAGGAGTTGACTGATTTGCAAATCTAACAGCATAAAAGTAACAGTTCTACAGCTAAAATCAAACTCTGACTCCCAGTCCACTGTGTTCTGCCAACTACGGAAATTCCGTATTTAAGCATATGAGAATTTAAGAGAAACAAGCCCATAGTACCTGACTTGACAGACTTATTTGGTGTACAATACTGTCTTATAGTTGTTCAGTCGCTCAGTCATGTCCAACTCTTTGTGACCCCATGAATTACAGCATGCCAGGCTTTCCTGTCCTTCACTGTCTCTTAGGATCTCACTATCTCATATCCATTGAGTCAATGATGCCATCCAACCATCTCATTCTCCACTTTCCCTTTCTCCTCTTGTCCTCAACCTTTCCCTGCCTCAGGGTCTTTTCCAGTGAATTGGCTACTCGCATCAGGTGGTCAAACTATTGGAGCTTCAGCTTTAGCACCAGTCCTTCCAATGAAAATTCAGGGTTGATTTCCTTTAAGATTGACTTGTTTCATCTCCTTGCAGTCCAAGGGACTCTCAAGAGTCTTCACCAGCACCACAGTTCTTAGTAGTGTGGCTTGTTGAAAGCTGAAAAGTAAACTCAACCTTACTGTTTGAGGTCCTTTTCTGGGAGACTGCAATCTTGACCCATGTGAGTGGAAATTCAGGTTTTCTTTGCCAACTGGCCTCAAAAAGTAGTCGAGAAGTTCTCTGCCGAATGTTCTGTGAGGAATTCTACTGATGTGCACTGCTGTTACTGGCTGTGGGCAGGCTCCTGCAGGATCACAGCTCTGCCCTGCTTCTGAGCAAGGCATCTCCTTTCTGAGTGATTCATCCAGGAGCCAGGGTCCAAAGACTCAAAGTTTGACAATGAACTGTCAGTTGGAGATTACATTTGAAATCTAAATTTAAATTTTAAGGAGAGAAAAAAATTATCTTTAGAAAAGTTAAAGATATTGTCAAATGTCAGAAGAGAATACAAAAAAAGACTAGCTCAAACCAAATGGATACCCAGCAAGTAGTTATGGCACAGTATTGTTTACCAAACATTGAGCAGGTGACTTGATCACCTGGGTGGTGAATTTCCAGTCATTTGGAGCGGGGTACTTTTATCTTTTTAAAAGATATTTTTTTGTTACATAAAAAAAAAAATTAATGCACCTCTGCCCCCCAAAAAGAAAGAAAAGTTGCAAAGGAGCAAAGAAAGGATATGATCCATGTTCTCAATCTATGTTTCCTAAGAAACAGGAAATACATTTAACTGCATGAGAAAGAAAATGCAAGTAGTAAAATTCTACCTTTTAAAGTTTTAAATTTGCAAATATATGAAATGTAAAACCCTGTGCAGAAGAAGCTACTCTGTTAAAATTACCAAAGAGGATGCTGTTGGGGGCTGTCTGGTTCAAAACAGAATACACACTCAGATCCTACCGACACCAAACAAAATCCTACCCTTTCATATAGGAAAGTTCTTTAATGTCCGTCAGATTGATTTCACCTCTTCTGTGAAGATTCTATCCTTGCTCACATGAGGGTATCCCATAGCCCTTTGAACTGTCATAACTCACTGCATTGCATTCTTTAGGCATCACTTCCCAGGTGTCTCTCTTCCCTAATACTTAAGTTACTGGAAATTTGGGACTGTTTTTTCCCTTCATCATTCATTTTGTCACTTCTCGATGCCTGGTATTGGGCTTCAGACACCCTCAGTTCAGTTCAGTTCAGTCGCTCAGTCGTGTCTGACTCTTTGAGACCCCATGAATCACAGCACACCAGGCCTCCCTGTTCATCACCATCTCCTGGAGTTCACTCAGACTCATGTCCATCGAGTCCGTGATGCCATCCAGCCATCTCATCCTCGGTCGTCCCCTTCTCCTCCTGCCCCCAATCCCTCCCAGCAGCAGAGTCTTTTCCAATGAGTCAACTCCTCGCATGAGGTGGCCAAAGTACTGGAGTTTCAGCTTTAGCATCATTCCTTCCAAAGAAATCCCAGGGCTGACCTCCTTCAGAATGGACTGGTTGGATCTCCTTGAAGTCCAAGGGACTCTCAAGAGTCTTCTCCAACACCACAGTTCAANGTCGTCCCCTTCTCCTCCTGCCCCCAATCCCTCCCAGCATCAGAGTTTTTTCCAACGAGTCAACTCTTCGCATGAGGTGGCCAAAGTACTGGAATTTCAGCTTTAGCATCATTCCTTCCAAGAAATCCCAGGGTTGATCTCCTTCAGAATGGACTGGTTGGATCTCCTTACAGTCCAAGGCACTCTCAAGAGTCTTCTCCAACACCACAGTTCAAAAGCATCAATTCTTCAGTGCTCAGCCTTCTTGACAGTCCAACTCTCACATCCATACATGACCACAGGAAAAACCATAGCCTTGACTAGGCGGACCTTAGTCGGCAAATTAATGTCTCTGCTTGCATAAGCAAACTTTTTTATAACTGTCTGTGGGGCCCTACTAGTTACTGTTCTCCTTCATTTTCCCAACATAATTGCCTGCTTCTCTTCCTTGTGTTTGCTCTGCTTCAGACATATGGGTCTCCTTACTGCTCACTGAACTATCCACTATCCAAGCATGCTCTTCCTCACTGAAGCTCCAATACTTTGGCCACCTGATGTGAAGAACTGACTCTCTGGAAAAGACCTGATGCTGGGAAAGATTGACAGCAGGAGGAGAAGGGGACCACAGAGGATAAGATGGTTGGATGGCATCACCAACTTGATGGACGTGAATTTAAACAAGCTCTGGGAATTGGTGATGGACAGGGAAGCCTGGGGTACTGCAACCCATGGGGTCACAAAGAGTTGGACACAACTGGGCTGACTGATCTTTCTACCTGTCTCTCTCCTTTAATTACTTCAAGTCTTCATGCAATTTTATCTTTCAATGCGATTTCCTCTGATCATTAAATATAAAATTGTAAACTAATCTTATTCATGACACTCATCTACTTTCTCTCTCTCTATAGCACTTATTATCTTCTAATATAATAATTTAGTTACTTTAAAAGAAAAACATTATGTATGTTTTTTACAACAATGCAAATCTTATAAGGGAAATAATGTTTTAGTATGTTTTACTCAGCTGTATTCTCAATGTACATAGAATAGTTCATGGCACATAGTATTAATAAATGATCAAAAAATAATTGGTAAATTAATAAGACCAAATTTAAACATTTGAAAAGGTTGTCTACAGAGTCCCAAGTCTGAATTTCCTGTAAACATATGTGTAACAATACTTCACCTACACTGAATTTATGTTAATAGAGAAATAATTCTAAATTAGTTTTAATTTGAAACACAAAAAGATTATGAAAATTTGGGTGGTAGTTTTGTATGTTACATTATTCTCTATATAATTGAGCCTACGTTGTATTGATGAACAAGCATCATAAACCTACAATGCAAAATGATTTTTCAGGGATACTTAGCAATGTTGCAGCCTTCTTAGTAAAAATTATTTTCAATTAACGTGTGTTAAGGAATGGTTGGGAAGTTACGTCAAGAGACCCCCAAAGTGACTACAATAAAAAACAGACATATACTGCAAGAAAGTCACTTGACTTGAAGTTTGTCTTCCAGAATGATATACAAAAAAAAAAAAAAAAAAAAAATCTCTAGCATCTCAGCATCTGAGTTTTCTGTGTACATACATCAAAAGTGAAAGTTCGTTCCTGAATTTAAACCTAGCCATCATTTCAATTATATGGCTGTAGAAATGATCCACTAGGAACTGAACAATCTGTCATTTAGACTTTGGAAGGGAGCTCTATTATATTTTATCATGCAGACATGTACATTTTTGCTATCAAAACAGAGAATTTATGGCTCACCCATTTTGACACCACACAAAGGCACAAAAGTCATATCCCCATTCAATTCACTATTATGAAGAAGTCTTGGAATCTTACCTGTTGGTTGAGTTCTTTTTTGATAGATTCTGATTGCTCTAGCATTTTCCAATTTAATTAAAGAATGAATATCACTACCATTAAATCGGTTTATCCTTATGATGTTGAAGTTATCAGAATCAGTTGCATATAAGTAGTCTTCAAACACAGTTATACCATACAGATGTTTGACCTATAAAAGGGTGCAAAAATAACTATGATTTTTTAATTATGTTGCTTTCAACTTGAAAGAAAGAAAAATTGCTTTTACTACTGTGGAAAACCCCCATAATAGGAGAGTCATGAGCATATTATCATTTATTTTCTCTCAAAGAATTCAACATTTCACTAATATAATTTTTTTTCTATAAAAATAATACATTATGCAGTAGTAGATAAAGCAGTTTCAAATGTATGGGAAGAATTGTATTCATGTTTCATTCAGTTCAGTTCAGTTGCTCAGTCCTTTGAAATCCCATGGACTGCCGAACACCAGGCTTCTCTGTCCATCACCAATTCCTGGAGCTTACTCAAACTCATGTCCATAGAGCTGGTGATGCCATCCAACAATCTCATCTTCTGTCGTCCCCTTCTCCTCCTGACCTCAACCTTTCTCAACATCAGGGTCTCTTCAAATGACTCAGTTCTTCACATCAGGTGGTGAAAGTATTTGAGTTTCAGCATCAGTCCTTCCAATGAATGTTCAGGACTGATTTCCTTTAGGATGGACTGGTTAGATTTCCTTGCAGTCCAAGGGAANTCTTTTCACAGCTATTTGTAAAGTTTCCCCAAACAGTCATTTTGCTTTTTCGCATTTCTTTTTCATGGGGATGGTCTTGATCCCTATCTCCTGTACAATGTCATGAACCTCATTCCATAGTTCATCAAGCACTCTATCTATCAGATCTAGGCCCTTAAATCTATTTCTCACTTCCACTGTATAATCATAAGGGATTTGATTTAGGTCATACCTGAATGGTCTAGCAGTTTTCCCTACTTTCTTCAATTTAAGTCTGAATTTGGTAATAAGGAGTTCATGATCTGAGCTACAGTCAGCTCCTGGTCTTGTTTTTGTTGACTGTATAGAGCTTCTCCATCACCCTGGATTTCCATAAAGTTGAGTGGTAATCATATTTTTATATTTATAAAATATAGATATTCCTGTATGCAATTCCTGATTTCATTCGTTATCACCTGAGTGACTAGGGGCTAACCCTAATCTCTCCCTCCCTCAACTAAAACGTTGGGACAAGAATCCTGGCCTTGGAAGTTCTTTCACGGGTACTCAAGGAAGTTAATAGTGGCATGTCACAGAAATGATCTCAGCAGATGGTCTGATTTTGTGAATTATCACAATGCTTTCAAAACCCTTCAATATACATTACTTCCTAAAGAGAAATACCCATTGCCACTGGATCAATTGCCTTCTCTGAGTCTCAGTTTCTCCTCCTGTAAATGAAGGACATTAGGCTAGATTTTATCCATCCTTTAGTGAGCCTTTTTTCTGAGAAATTTGTTTTCAGGTGCCCCTGAGGAATGGTCCAAAGTGCATTACTCTTTTCTCTGACCGGCTTGTAGCTAGAGGACTAGCATAGTCCCCTAGCATAGGGACCCAAAACTGCAGGTGAGATACAAAAACCACCCGCATGCTCACCTCACAAAATTCCCACACCCTTTTCCTGATGTGGCTCTGTCCTCCTGCCTCTTCAAATCCACCTTCAGAAGAACGTTGCTTTGATGATCCAACAGTTTTTCTGGAGAACTTAAAGGCCTGCACAGTCATTGCTACAAGGGTCAGGGTGTGAAGTTTTGCTTTAAGTGAAGGGTCAGGGCGTGCTTGGAGCAGGGCTGGGGGTGCCAAGGTTCGTTCCACCCTCGCTAGCCTCTGCCCACCACGCTGGCTCCAGTTCAGCCTCAGTCTTGTTCCCAGTTGTGCTCCGACCCAAGTGACGCTGGTACGTCCCTCCTGGCGCTTCTGATTGGCTGCCCACCTTACTCAGTTCCCCGACCCTCTCACATCCTTCTTTGGACTAAGCATCCTTCCTTGCCTAGCTACCCACACTCTACTTGGTAATACCCTGCTGGTGGAGCCTGGTACTGACCTCTACTTCTTTCAACTGCGTTCAGACATCAACTTCTTATTAATAGATACATGTTAACTTGTCCATGATCTTTATTCTTAATTCCTCTATTGATTTAATTACTACAGTTTTATAAGAAATCTTACTATCAAATCAATCAAGAGCAACTTTTTCTTTCTTGTCAAAATTATACTGTTCTTTTCTTGGCTCTTGACATTTCCCTAGGAAGGGGTTCAGAGAATGCCTCTCCAAAAATATACCATGCTGGCATAAGGATTATTTTGAGCTGAAGGCTGTTTTTGAGAAGAAGCAGACAGAAACATTCTCTCCTCTCCCACTCAAACAGGAAGGGCGAGAGGATTACTAGCCAGAGACAAACCTAGACTCCTCTGCCCAGAGAAGGCTTAGAGTTGGATGCCACCACCATAGCGCCATATAAAGGTTCTGTAACCCTGAAAAACTCCCCATGTGATACCTTGAAATAATCCTTTTGAGTCATGGCCTCTTACAAGATTAAGAAGGAATGTTATCTTTTAAAGACTCTGTGGTGATGCAAGGATGAAAGAATAGATAAAACCAAAGAGGGTCTTGGAATGCAGGAATGAAAAAACCAGACCCTTATCATCCTTCCCTTCCCCATGTTGTAACTATTAACAGATTTCAGGTCCTTCTGAGCAGTAAAACCTTGTCTCTCCACCTACCCTGTAGGGAGAAAGTTTAAGTGCTGTGTTCAGAGGAAAGAAATTGGTGGTGAACATCTTGGAGACAATCTACCTCAAGCTTGGGAAAGATAATATAGAAAAATTTTTCATGGCCTTGGGCAAATAAAGACTTCTTAAACAGGACACAAAATTATTGACAATATATAAAAAATGTTAAGTTAAAATTCATTAAAGTTTTAAACTTCTGATCATCAAAACACACAGTTGAATATCCAAAGACAAGTCACTGAGTAATGGAGAAAATACAACCCATATAGCTGATAAGAAAAACTCATATCCTGAATCTGTAAAGAACTCAAGCATCAATACTAAAGAAGACAAAAAGGAATCCTCTTGCAGTGTTGGTGGGAATGTAAATTGACACAACCATCGTGGAAAACAGTATGGAAGTTCCTTAAAAACTAAAAATAAAACTACTATACAAGCAACCCCACTATTAGGCATATACCCTGCTGCTGCTGCTGCTGCTGCTGCTTCTGCTAAGTTACTTCAGTCTTGTCCGACTCTGTGCAACCCCATAGATGGCAGCCCACCAGGCTCCCTTGTCCCTGGGATTCTCCAGGCAAGAGTACTGGAGTGGGGTGCCATCGCCTTCTCCGGGGCATAAACCCTGAGAAAATCATAATTAAAAAAGACACCTGTACCCCTATGTTCATTGCAGCACTATTTACAATAACCAGGACATGGAAGCAACCTAACATGGATGTCCATGTCCATCAACAGTTGAATGAATAAAGAATATGTGGTGTATATATACAATGGAATATTACTCAGCTGTTAAAAAGAACAAAATCAGGTCACTTGTAGAGATGTGAATGAACCTAGAGCCTGTCATACAGAATGAAGTAAGTCAGAAAGAGAAAAGTAAATATCATATATTAATGCATATGTGTGGAATATAGGGGAAAAAATGGTACAAACCTATTTCCAGGACAGGAATAGAGACCCACATGTAGAGAATGGATGTGTGGAAACAGTGGGGGAAGGGGAGGGTGAGATGAATTGGGAGATTAGGTCTGATATAAATACACTACCATGTGTAATAGATAACTGGTGAGAATCTGTGGTATAGCACAGGAAGCTCAGCTCAGGGCATTGTGATGACCTAGATAGATAGGATGATGCAGGGGGAGGGGGGGTCGCGAGGGAGAGAATATGTATATACTATAGATAATTCACTTTGTTTTACAGCAGAAACTAACACAACATTGTGAAGCATCTATATTTCAATCAAAAAACCATATTCAGTTCAGTTCAGTAGCTCAGTCATGTCCGACTCTTTGTGACTCCATGAATCACAGCATGCTAGGGCTCCTTGTCCGTCACCAATTCACGGAGTTGACCCAAACCCATGTCCATCAAGTCGGTGATGCCATCCAGCCATCTCATCCTCTGTTGTCCCATTCGCCTCCTGCCCCCAATCCTTCCCAGCATTAGGGTCTTTTCCAATGAGTCAACTCTTTGCATGAGGTGGCCAAAGTACTGGAATTTCAGCTTCAACATTAGTCCTTCCAATAAACACCCGGGACTGATCTTTAGAATGGACTGGTTGGATCTCCTTGCAGTCCAAGGAACTCTCAAGAGTCTTCTCCAACACCATAGTTCAAAAGCATCAGTTCTTTGGTGCTCAGCTTTCTTCACCATCCAACTCTCACATTCATACATGACTACTGGGAAAACCATAACCTTGATTAAACTGATCTTTGTTGGCAAAGTAATGTCTCTGCTTTTTAATATGTTGACTAGGTTGGTCATAACTTTCCTTCCAAGGAGTAAGTGTCTTTTAATTTCATGACTGCAATCACCATCTGCAGTGATTCTGGAGCCCAAAACAATAAAGTCTGACACTGTTTCCACTGTTTCCCCATCTATTTCCCATGAAGTGATGGGACCGGATGCCATGATCTTCGTTTTCTGAATGTTGAGCTTTAAGCCAACTTTTTTGCTTTCCTCTTNGTGATTCTGGAGCCCAAAACAATAAAGTCTGACACTGTTTCCACTGTTTCCCCATCTATTTCCCATGAAGTGATGGGACCAGGTGCCATGATCTTAGTTTTCTAAATGTTGAGCTTTAAGCCAACTTTTTCACTCTCTTCTTTCACTTTTACCAAGAGGCTTTTCAGTTCTTCTTCACTTTCTGCTACAAGAGTAGTGCCATCTGCATATCTGAGTTTATTGGTATTTCTCCCGGCAATCTTAATTCTAGCTTGTGCTTCTTCTAGCCCAGTGTTTCTCATGATGTACTCTACATATAAGTTAAATAAGCAGGGTGACAATATAGAGCCTTGATGTACTCCTTTTCCTATTTGGAACCAGTCTGTTGTTCCATGTCCAGTTCTAACTGTTGCTTCCTGACCTGCATATAGGTTTCTCAAGAGGCATGTCAGGTGGTCTGGTATTCCCATCTCTTTCAGAATCTTCCAGTTTATTGTGATCCACACAGTCGAAGGCTTTGCCATAGTCAATAAAGCAGAAATAGATGTTTTTCTGGAACTCTCTTGCTTTTTTGATGATCCAGCAGATGTTGGCAATTTGATCTCTGGTTCCTCTGCCTTTTCTAAAACCAGCTTGAACATCTGGAAGTTCATGGTTCAGGTATTGCTGAAGCCTTGCTTGAAGAATTTTGAGCATTACTTTACTAGCATGTGAGATGAGTGCAATT
>SJYV01033663.1:627925-643803 GCA_006410875.1 Neotragus pygmaeus
GTGGCCACTGCTGAGTTTTCCAAATTTGCTGGCATATTGAGTGCAGCACTTTCACAGCATCATCTTTCGGGATTTGAAAGAGCTCAACTGGAATTCCATCACCTCCACTAGCTTTGTTCGTACTGATGCTTTCTAACACCCACTTGACTTCACATTCCAAGATGTCTGGCTCTAGGTGAGTGATCACATCATTGTGATTATCTTGGTCATGAAGATCTTTTTTGTACAGTTTTTCTGTGTATCCTTGCCACTTCTTCCTAATGTCTTCTGCTTCTGTTAGGTCCATACCATTTCTGTCCTTTATCAGGCTCATCTTTGCATGAAATGTTCCCTTGGTATCTCTAATTTTCTTATAGAACACTGTATAAAATAAACATAAAAGATACAGTGAGTTGGATGATGCTGAAGTAAAGAAAACTAGAAAAATTCAGCATGACTCTAAAGCAAACAAAGGCAAGTCATGAAAAATGGGAACAGCTTTTTATATCTTAAATCCAGTTGCTTTAAATTGTTTTTCAATATTATGTAAGCTTATTTTCCCTAGTCCATGTCATTTGGCAGAGACAGATCAAAAAGTAAATGGTAGAAAAATGTTCTACTTCTCATGCCATAGGCATATATATGGTTTCTCTCACATTTGAGATACACATCTGCACACTTGCACAAATCCACGATATCTAGAATACTTTGACATTTGGATTCTTGTGGAAATAGGAGCTTACTCACTTATGAAAGTGAAAGTGAAGTTGTTCAGTTGTGTCCGACTTTGCGACCCCATGGACTGTAGCCTACCAGGCTCCTCCCTCCATGGGATTCTTCAGGCAAGAGTACTGGAGTGGGTTGCCATTTCCTTCTCCAGCGGATCTTCCCAACCCAGGGATCGAACCCGGGTCTCCCACATTCCAGGCAGACACTTAATCCTCTGAGCCACCAGGGAAGGTTGTCCTTATTTCTTGGACTTCAGAAATATGCTATTATTTAAAGAATAAATAAAACTAAATGTTCTTATTTAAGGAATATAGTATTAAAGTCCCGAATGGAGGAGCCTGGTGGGCTGCAGTCCACAGGGTCGCTAGGAGTCGGACATGACTGAGCAACTTCACTTTCACTTTTCACTTTCATGCATTGGAGAAGGAAATGGCCACCCACTCCAGTGTTCTTGCCTGGAGAATCCCAGGGACAGGGGAGCCTGGTGGGCTGAGGTCTATGGGGTCGCACAGAGTCGGACATGACTGAAGTGACTTAGCAGTATTAAAGTCCAAGCAATTTCCAATTCATTAGCCCTGGAAACTTACTGTTGGGGAAAGCACAAAGGAAAACAGGATAGTTAAGGAAGCCTTAAGGCTTCCCTGGTGGTTTAGATAGTAAAGAATTTGCTTATATTGCAGCAGACCCAGGTTCAGTTCCTGAGTCAGGAAGATCTCCTGGAGAAGGGAATAGCTACCCACTCCAGTATTCTTGCCTGGAGAATTCCATGGACAGAGGAGCCTGGTGGACTACAGTCCATGGGGTTGCAAAGAGTCAGGCAGGACTGAGCAACTAACACTTATCTCAGCAGTCATTTCTGGAGAAAGCTGTGATGCATAGCTGAAGCTGTCCAGATACCTTTTTGTGAAAAAGAAAAAAAAAAGTCCTTCCCTAATTTTTAGACTTCCTGTTTACAAACTAAAATGAATATCTTTGAAATGATTCATCTCAACCAGTTAGACAGTTAGACTCTGATAAGTTAAAGGTATATATGTAGGAGTAAAATGTAAGACAAAAATAACATAATGGATGGATGAAGTGGTAAAATATTATTTGAAGCCAGATTGTCATAAGTTAAAGATATATTCATGCTCATGTTCAACTCTCGCGACCTGTGTATGGTAACCGGCCAGGCTCCTCTGTCCATGGGATTCCCCAGGCAAGAATACTGGAGTGGGTTGTCATTTACTCATTAATAAATGAAAGAGAGGTACAGCTAGTAAGGCAAGAAAGGAAATAAATAAATGCAATTATAAAACAATCAGTAATAAAAGGAAAGCAGCAACAGAGGGGAAAAGAAAAAAACAGATAAAAAAATAGGAAACAATAAGTATGACAGATGACAGATTTAAATGCAAGCGTATTGATAATCACATTAAATGTAATTGAAGAAAGAATACCCCAAAAATCCTCAATGTTCACTTTAAAGAACTAAGAAATAAGAACAAATGAAAACTCAATAATAACAGAAGAAAAGGAAATAACAAAATATCAAATTTCAGTAGAAGTGAAATCAGTAAAATAGAAAAAAAATTTTTTTAACTATGAAACCAAAAGCATGTTCTTTGAGACTATCAATAAAATTGATAAACCTCTTACCCAGAATGACTGGGGTGAGGGAAACACAATTACCAATATGAAGTATGAAACAAGTGATATCATTACAGACACTACAGATGATAAAAAAATAATAATTACTAAAAATCATTCAAATAAATTCAACAATTTATGGCATGAGAAACGTTTCTTGAATTACACATACTATCTAAAATTTGTTCAAGAAGATTCTGAATAGTCTTTAATCTGTTTAAGAAATTGAATTTGAAGCTAAAAAGTCACAAAGAATTCCAGGAATTGATGGTTTCACTGGTGAATTCTACCATTTAGTTAAAAGTAATACCAGTTCTATACAAACTCTTCCAGAAAACTGAAGCAGACTGAATCCTTCTGAATTCATCTTTTAAGGCCAGCACTATTCTAACAGAACCAGAAAGTCATAAGAAAACAAAAAAGACCAATATCCCTCATGAACATAGATGCAAAAAACCTTAAAATTTTAGCAAATTCAATCCCACAGTNTTCCAGAAAACTGAAGCAGACTGAATCCTTCTGAATTCATCTTTTAAGGCCAGCACTATTCTAACAGAACCAGAAAGTCATAAGAAAACAAAAAAGACCAATATCCCTCATGAACATAGATGCAAAAAACCTTAAAATTTTAGCAAATTCAATCCCACAGTACACAAAAAGAACTACATATCTTGACCAATCAGGGTTTATTACAGGAATGAAAGGTGGATTTACAGTTTAAAATCAACATAATTCACCATACTAACTGCCTAAAAAGAGAATAAACTATATGGTCATCTCCATAGAAGCAGAAAAATTCAACATTCATTTATGATTAAAACTTTCAGTAAACTAAGAATAAAAGGCACTATCACAAACTGAAAAACAGCTTCCAACACATTAAACTCCAGCTCTACTTTTCTCTATCAGGAAAAAGGCAAAATGCTAACTCTGGCCACTACGATTCAATACTTTCCTGGAGGTTCTGGCCAGTACAATAAGGGAAAAAAATAGAAAGCACTTATTATGGAAAGAAAGAAGTAAAAATGTCCTTATCTGTAGATAAGATAATCCATGATCATCTATAGGATATGTGTTGGAATCTATCCCCCAAAAAGTTATTAAAACTAATTGGTGAATTTAGTAAGGTTGGAAGTAAAACAATAGAGAAATTATACTCTACATAATAGCATTAAATCCTCAAATTGAAATAAAAATACAATTTGCAATAGTATCAAAAATATGAGCTATATAGGGACTAAATTTTTTAAGATGAACTTAGGCCAGGATTCCATTCATCAGTTGGCTCATGTGTGGCTCCATTCCAACAGAGGATCCATGACGGTATTTTGTGTCTGCTGATATCAGTGTTATCTTGACCCCTTCTACACAATCAGTTCAGTTCAGTTGCTCAGTTGTGTCCGACCCTTTGCAACCCCATGAATTGCAGCACGCCAGGCCTCCCTGTTCATCACCATCTCTCGGAGTTCACTCAGACTCAGGTCCATTGAGTCTGTGATGCCATCCAGCCATCTCATCCTCGGTCATCCCCTTCTCCTCCTGCCCCCAGNGGAGTTTCAGCTTCAACATCAGTCCTTCCAATGAACACCCAGGACTGATCTCCTTTAGGATGGACTGGTTGGATCTCCTTGCAGTCCAAGGGACCCTCGAGAGTCTTCTACAACACCACAGTTCAAAAGCATCGATTCTTTGGCACTCAGCTTTCTTCACAGTCCAACTCTCACATCCATATATGACCACTGGAAAAACCATAGCCTTGACTAGATGGACATTTGTTTGCAAAGTAATGTCTCTGTTTGTTAATATGCTGTCTAGGTTCGTCATAACTTTCCTTCCAAGGAGTAAGCGTCTTTTAATTTCATGGCTGCAGTCACCATCTGCAGTGATTTTGAGGCCCCAAAAAATAAAGTCTGACACTGTTTCCACTGTTTCCCCATTTATTTGCCATGAAGTGATGGGACCAGATGCCATGATCTTTGTTTTCTGAATGTTGAGCTTTAAGTCAACTTTTTCACTCTCCCCTTTCACTTTCATCAGAAGGCTTTTTAGTTCCTCTTCACTTTCTGCCATAAATTTATATATGCCATAAATTACATATAGTCAAAAGAATGAAAAGAAATAAATCAATATTGCAGTTTGGTTGTGTCTGGGATGTGGGTGATCTTTTCCTAGCCTTCATGTATATCTGTGTTTTCCTAATATTCCAAAATAATTGTAACTAAGGGGATCCAAAAGAAAGAGAATAAACAAAAGACAGTATTCCTAAAATACATAATCTATATCTACATGGAATATTGAAATTTTAAGTAATTATTTCCTAGCCTGCTTCATGAAGAATATAATGTGCTGTTATTTGCTTCCCTGCAGATGTGTACTGATTATCCTCTGTCATGACCAACCAGAGTTGCGAGGAAGCCTTCATCTTGTTGGGTTTCTCAGACAGACCCAAGCTAGAGCAGATCCTCTTCGTGTTTGTCCTCATCTTCTACCTTGTGACTCTGGTGGGCAATGCTGTCATTATCCTGGTTTCCTGCTTAGACCCTAGCCTTCACACGCCCATGTACTTCTTCCTCACTAATTTGTCCTTCCTAGATCTCTGCTTTACCACCAGTTCTATCCCCCAGCTGCTTTTCAACTTAGGCAGCCCAGACAAGACCATCAGTTATGTGGGTTGTGCCATCCAGCTCTTCATGTTCCTGGGACTGGGTGGCACAGAATGTGTTCTCTTGGCTGTCATGGCTTATGACCGCTTCACTGCAATCTGCAAGCCCCTCCACTATTCTGTCCTCATGCACCCTCAGCTCTGTTGGAAGTTGGTGTCTGTGGCCTGGGGAGTTGGACTTCTCAACTCCCTGGTTATGTCTCCAGTGACTATGAAACTGCCACGATGTGGGAGATGCAGGGTGAAACATTTCCTCTGTGAGATGCCGGCTCTGATAAAAATTGCCTGTGTGGATACAGTGGCTGTAGAGAGCACTGTTTTCATCCTGTCGGTGATCATCGTTCTGGTGCCCCTGTCACTTATCCTCATCTCATATAGCTACATTGCCCTCGCAGTGCTGAGGATGAAGTCAGCGGCAGGAAGGAGGAAGGCTTTCAACACATGTGGGTCCCATCTCACTGTAGTCTCCTTGTTTTATGGGAATATTATCTATATGTATATGCAACCAGGAAATAATTCATCTCAGGACCAGGGAAAATTCCTTACCCTCTTCTACAACTTGGTGACTCCCATGTTGAACCCTGTCATCTATACACTGAGAAATAAGGATGTAAAGGGTGCACTCAGGAGACTTGTGTCTAGAAAGTAAGATGACAGTGACTAGTTTTATTGTTACTTCTTTTACTCAGTTAATAGAAATAAATAATTCATAAATTGAAATTTTTTAATTTATTTCAACATTTCTTCCAACCCAAGAAAAACCTCCAGGGTTTGGAAATATGTACTATAAAGGCCAAATATGATCCTGATTAGATAATAGGTAAATTTAGGTAAACTTAATTTTATAAATATCTTATGTTTGACACTTCAAATTGTCTTTTCTCCTTCTTTTCAGTTGTCCACATCTAACTGAAATCCAATAAAACAATCAGTTCATTCACTCAGTCATGTCTGACTCTTTGCAACACCATGAATCATTAAAACCATGAATCAATATATATAAAAATTTGTATCCAGAATATATCAAGAATGTGTACAAATAATGAAAAGGCAAACAACTGAGTGAAAAGTGGGCAAAAAGCTAAAACCAGACTTTTCACAAAGTAAGATGTATGCAAGGCACAAAACACATGAAAAGGTGCTCATTATTTTCATCTTCATGAAAATTAAAACCACAAAATACCACTTTATAATCATTAAAATAGCTAAACTTAAACATAAAATACCAAATATTAGTAAAGATGGAGAGCAACTGGAACCCTCATTTGTTGCTCATGAAATAGAGAGTGATTTAATTATTCTGAGAAAGTGTTTGGCTATCTTTTTAATAAAATTAAGCACATATCCTCTATGATTGTTTACACTCCTATTTATTTTCCTCAGAGAAATGAAAACAAATGTCCATAAAAAAGATTTGTGTGAGAAAAGTCTCACAGAGGTTTTGTTCATTACAGCACAAAACCCAAAACAATGCAAAAATCTACAATGAAAAAATAGATAAAATGTGATAAGTCACCAAATGTAGTTCCATTCATCAATGAAAATGAACAGTCTATTGATCCATGCAACAATATGGATGGACCTCAAAAACTTTCTGTTGCATGGAAAGTCAAAAACAAAAGCCTGGATACCATATGATTCTAATTATATGAACTTCCAGGTAGTCAAAAGACTAAGCTAAGATAATGGAAAGCAGAGCAGTGATTTTCTTTGGGGATTTTGAGGAGGTGGGAACATGAAGGAAATTTTTAGGGTGATATAAGCACTCAACATCTTGATCTAAGTGATTGTTACACAGATGTATAATTTGTCCAAAAAAACCTACAGATTAATATCCCTTATAAATATTGACAAAGCAAAGTTTTAACAAACAGAATCCAATAATTGATATAAAAATGAAAATATAATCAGATAGGGCTTATCCCAGGAATCCAGTTAAACAGTTGAAAATCAGTCAAAGTAGTGTATGTCTATACCAATCTGAATGTGCCTTATCTGACCTGAAAATCAGTCAATGTATTTCACCACATTAACAAACTAAAAAAAGAAAAACCATGTGATCATCTGAATAGATACAGAAAAAAACATTTGATAATATTCAACATCTGATCCTGACAAAAATTCTCAGCAAACTAGTAATACAAATGACTTTCCTCAACATTTTAAATGGCATTGATGAAAACATATACATCTATCGAAACATTAAATTATACCTGGCAATTCATGGGGTTGCAAAGAGTCGGACACGACTGAGCAACTGAACTAAACTGAACTGAAATATGTGAGGTTACTGTACATCAATTATACCTCAATAAAAGTGAAAAGAAAAAATGGAAGAAGGAAGGGAAAGAGCGGGGAGGAAAGAAGGAAGGAAGAAAGGAAGTAGAAAAGAAGGAAGTAAAGGAGACAGGAAAGGAAAAAAACCATGCCACTGCTGATACCACCATCTTTCCAAGATATGTGGTAATACTTTAAATTTCTTCAATTCCTACATTTTTTCTGCTTATTATATTGCTCAATTCAGGACCTGAAAGAATGGCACTTCAAAATTTCAAAAAATTTATGTGTGTTTATTATGACAATAGAAGGTATAATTTGTTCCACTGTGGATGGTGACTGAAGCCACAAAATTAAAATATGCTTGCTCCTTGGAAGAAAAGCTATGACAAACCTAGACAGTAGACTAAAGAGCAGAGACATCATTTTGATGACAAAGATACATATAATCAAAGGTATGGTTTTTCCAGTATTCATGTACAGGTGTGAGAGTTAGACCACAAAGAAGAAAGAAGGCCGAGGAGCCGAAGAATTGATACTTTAAATTGTGGTGCTGGAGAAATCTCTTTAGAGTCCTTGGACAGCAAGGAGATCCAACCAGTCACTCCTAGAGGAAATGAACCCTGAATATTCATTGGAAGGACTGATACTGAAGCTCCAGTATTTTGACCACGTGATGCGAAGAGCTGACTCTTTGGAAAAGACTCTGATGCTGGGAAAGATTGAAGGCAGGAGGAGAAGGGGGTGACAGAGGATGAGATGGTTGGATGACATCACTGACTCATTGGACATGAGTTTTAGCAGACTCCAGCAGATAGTGAAGGACAGGGAAGCCTGGCATGCTGCAGTCCATGGGGTCACAAAGAGTCAGACACTAGACTTAAGAGACTGAACAACAACAACTTGTTCCATGGAGAACTTTACTGTTGTAAGATTCTAACAAAATCATACACCCACCACCCCCACGTTAACTGTTTTTTCTTTTCATTGTGACTTGCAGCAATAAACTATGGCCCAACATTCACTTGTGTGTATTTTGTACTTATTTAAGAAATCACAGAAATTGCATTATATGTAAGGGTATAACTTCTAAGTAATATAGAGCTAAAGGAAACACATATTCTTCTACTAATCATCTTCAGAAAGAGTTAAGAGTTTGACCTACAAGAGACTGCATGTGGAAAACAAAAAAAAGAGAGAGATTACATGTGTAATGCATGCTTTGTAAATGTGTATATATGTATTTATGTGTGTGCAATAACACATTAACTTATATTATTTATGTTATTAAATCCAAGTACAAGTCCAAATGTAGCATGTTGCAGTGTATACTACAAACTGAACTTGATCAGGGATTTAAGGGATAGAATGTCAGATTAAATTTTTCTAGTTCAGTTCAGTTCAGTAGCTCAGTCGTGTCCGACTCTGTGCGACCCCATGAATCATAGCACGCCAGGCCTCCCTGTCCATCACCAACTTCCAGAGTTCACTCAGACTCACGTCCATCGAGTCAGTGATGCCATCCAGCCATCACATCCTCTGTCGTCCCCTTCTCCTCCTGCCCCCAACCCCTCCCAGCATCAGAGTCTTTTCCAATGAGTCAACTCTTCTCATGAGGTGGCCAAAGTACTGGAGTTTCAGCTTCAGCATCATTCCTTCCAAAGAAATCCCAGGGCTGATCTCCTTCAGAATGGACTGGTTGGAACTCCTTGCAGTCCAAGGGACTTTCAAGAGTCTTCTCCAACACCACAGTTCAAAAGCAACAATTCTTCAGCACTCAGCTTTCTTCACCATCCAACTCTCACATCCATACATGACCACTGGAAAAACCATAGCCTTGACTAGACGGACCTTTATTGGCAAAGTATTGTCTCTGCTTTTCAATATGCTCTCTAGGTTGGTCATAACTTTTCTTCCAAGGAGTAAGCATCTTTTTCTAAGGTGTTTATATTTATTATTCAGATTTCAGAATTGTAAAAATTTATTTCATAGGGAGATGGTTGTTTGTGAAGCTTAGGTGAATCGAATCTTTGAGACCCTATAGACTGTAACTGTCTAGGTTCCTCTGTCTATGGAATTCTCCAGGCAAGAATACTGAAGTGGGTAGCCAGTCCCCTCTCTAGGGGATCTTCTCAACCCAGGTATCAAACCTAGTCTCCTGCATTGCAGATTCTTTACCATCTGAGCCACCAGGGAAGCCCATAATATATTTTTTATGTTATTAAATCCAAGTACAAGTCAAAATGTAGCATGTTGTAGTTTATACTACAAACTGAGCTTGATCAGTGATCTAAGGGCTAGACTGTCAGATGAAATATTTCTAGGATATTTATATTTGTTATTCAGAATTCAGAATTGTTCAAAAGTTTATTTCATAGGGAGATGGCTGCTTGTAAAGCTTAGAAGAACAGAATCTTTCAAAATTAATGTGTACATTATTTATTCTTTAAATTTTTTCCAGGTAAATGTATTTGAGTAAGCATCTGCAAAACATAGGAATTCATGGAACTAAGGGACTATTTTTCATATTTTTAGAATATATATGGGGCCTTTGCTAGATGTAAGATACAAAGGCCCTGACCAATTGATGCCTGAATCAAAGAATTTGTAAAATGGTATGAGACAGTAATCTAAATATATTTTACCATTCGAAATTTTGCTGAATTACTGTCAGTGAGATTTGTAGAATATGAAACAGAACTTAGGTAATGTACTATTCAGACATGATAATGTTCTTAAAGGTCATTTTTTAAAAGGAAGAAGGTTAAAATGACCAACTCCCATGCCTCACATCAGCATTTTTCAGGCTATATGCAAAACTATAGGTAAATACTACCTGGAGTTATTACAGCTAGTGACTGCCGCTGTCACTGGCAGCAGTGAATCACACCCTTCACTCAGTGCTTCCTGTCTACAGCCTTCTCCAAAATAGATGCTATGTCATATGGCTGCCACACTAGTGAAGTCACAGTTGGGCCTAATTTCTGGATGGTTTTATCAGGATTGGTGTTAGAAAGTTTTTCTTTGAGCCTAAATTTCTTTTCACAGCTGCCTCCACCTATTTCTCTGAAAAAGCTAACGCATTCAACCCATGAACTTTATAATAAAGCCACAATCAAAATGCAAGAAAAAGTGATATCTCTGTAGCAATTGTCAGAAAATGCTAAAATACTAGTATTCCTTTCAGTTCTTTTATTGGTTTCTTGGTTTTATTTTTATATTGATTTTGTTTTTTATTTTTATAATGGTTTCATGCTTTTATTTTTGCTGTACTTCATAGTATGTTCTTACATGTCTCTTTGCAAGTAGAAATGGGATAATGTTCCCAAATACAGTTGCAAATAATAAAAACCAGTGCAGCCTATAGAGAAGGAAAAAATTTTCCTCCACCATCTTAGGGTTCTGGCTGGGCCTGAAAATTAAACTGACAAAGACAGATAAACAAGAGAAAGGCATACAAATCTTATTGAATTTTTACATGTTAATGGGAGCTTTCACAAGAAAATGAAAAACCCAAGAAGAGCAAACCAGTAAGCTCCTTTTAGACAAAGAACCAATATATTTGTGAAGAACTGACAAGACAAAGAGGTTTGGACTAGAGATGGCCCAACTATAGCTAGGTAGTATTTATCTTCCTTAATAGGAATAAGGGTTAGTTTAACAAGGTTTGTTTGTAGATTCCTCTGGTGCCATCTCTGGGTTGATAAGAGTCTATATAAAAAGGAGAATGTGTACTGCTTTAGGCAGAAAATGGTGAGTTTTTTCAGCATTTACTGCTTAGTTGTTTTCAGCTCAAAATATTTTCTATGTTCTTTAGGTATATTTTGGGATGAGATATTCTGTATTAATTTAAACTGCTTAAAAAAATTTTTTTTTAATGTAAATCCTCCAGGAACAGTGAATCATCATCTCTGGAGGTTGGAATTAATCCATTAACCAGGTTTGGAGCACTCATTTTTGTAAAAGAATGAAATGAAAAAGGGCTTCCCTGGTGGTTCAGTGATAAAGAATCCACCTGCCAATGAAGGAGACATGGGCTCAATCCCTGGGTCGGCAAGATACCCTGGAGAAGGAAATGGTAACCCACCCCAGTATTCTTTTCTGGGAAATTTCATGGACAGAGGAGCCTATCATCCTACAGCTCATGGGGTTGAAGAGTTGGGTATGGCTGAGCACCGATGTACCACACTGAAATAAAGAAATTCCCTCAGAGTTATCAGAAGAAATTTCAGATGACTCACGAGGGACACACACACACATCTAAAGAGCTCTGATGTTCGATTGCTTCCATTAAACTGTCCTTCTCAGCCATCATCTGGAGTCAGAGTCCTTCCAAAGTACCTTCTTCATCTGCCCTTCACTTCCCTGTTCCTTAGTGTACATATGAGGGGGTTGGTCATGGGATAAAGACAGTGTAAAAAAGAGACATGAACTTGTTCTGATCCTGGGAGTCGCTGCTGCTGGGATGAAGATACACATCGATGGCTGTACCAAAGAGCAGGTAGACCACCATGAGGTGGGATCCACACGTGCCAACCCTTTTCTCTGCCCTGTAGTGGACTTTATTCTTAAAACCACCTTGACAATCCGACCATAGGAGAACATGATTAAGGCAAGAATGAGGACACTGCCAAAGAAGGTCACATACACATTCATAGTGGTGTCAATACTGCCAAGTTTGAGAAAAGGAAGGATCTCACAAAGAAAGTGGTCTAATTTATTTATCCCACAAAGTGGTAAAAGGAAAATATACACTGTCTGCAATAAGGAGTTGGCAAAACCAATGATCCATGAAGCAGAAGCCAGCAGGGCACACAGACGAGGGTGCATGATTACTGTGTAGTGAAGGGGCTTGAAAAAAGTTAAATGACAAGAATACTAAGAGAAAGCATTCTGTGCACCCCAATCCCAGATCAATGAAGAACTGAGCTACATAGCCACCAAAGGAGATGGATTTGTCTGCTCCACTGAGATTAACCAGGAACTGGGGAACAATGCTGGTGGTATAGCGCAGATCCAGAAAGCTCAGGTTAGAAAAGAAAAAGTACATTGGGGTGTGAAGACGTGGATCCAAGTAGGACAATGGAATGATGGTTTTGTTTCCCAGCAAAGTGAAGATGTAGGAGATCAAAAGAAGCACAAAGAGAACTTGTTCCAGTTGAGGTCTGTCAGAGAAGCCCAGTAAGATAAACCTAGTGAAAGAATTTCCATTTTTCTGTTCCATCCTTTGTTAGCACATGGCTCCTGTCAAGGACAAGCATTTAAAATTTTTAAAAGTATCTTTCAAAAGGGGGAGGGCCTAGGGAGGTGGTAAATCTATCACGTTAAAAGACAGGGCCATGGGATTTTATATGCAACTATCTGGTTAGATGATGTATTCATTGAAATCGACATATATTATACCAATTTGGGGCTTCCCAGGTGGCATAGTGATAAAGATCTGCCAATGCAGGATACATATGAGATCAAGGTTCGCTCCCTAGGTTGGGAACATCCCCTGGAGGAGGAAATGACTAAAATGACTTAGCATGGCATGGCATATCAACTTAGTTCTACATTACCAAAAATAATGATATTGATGTTTAATATAAGAAAAATCAAATAGTAGACCTTGTGTTTCCATGTGTATTAAATATAAAAGGTCTTTTTCAGATCGAGTTTAATAGGATTTAAAGTACTATAAGAATATACAGTAGAGAAGGAATGCTGCACATAAAGCTTTTGGCAGAATTGCTCCTCTACTCTTTTAACATATTTGTGAATGCTACCTTGGTCTTGGTATGGTAATTACAATAATTACAATGCTTAACTCATGCCCTCAAGATAACTAAAATTACTACACCAATTTAATTAGAACTGAAAATTTCACTGATGTCACGTCTTCTTTCTGTTGATTTCATTTTCACAAAGTACCAATAACCACAGTGCATGGACTTCTAATGGAGGTAGGATTATTCGCTTCCAACATTTTAATCAAGATAAACATTTTTAAAGCTATCTAGTTGTGTAATCTGTGCATAAAGTATAATGCTCTACATTGCTCTCTGTGATAAATAATTAAATGCATAGAGATAAAGACATATACATTGTCAGTGCACTGGCAGGTCAAAGATAGAATACAAAACTAAAACTAATATAAGGAATGGCATAAAGAAAAGGATATTATGTTATTATAAAAATCTAAGCACCTCCATCCATCTACGATAGGTTAATTTATATTTGCAACCTTGAAGCATCAGTTATACTAAACCTAGCACATTGCCATTCCTAAGGTTAGTTGATCATCATTTTCATCCAACTATTTAGTATTTGCATAAGCATGAAGTGAAGTGGAAGTCACTCAGTCATGCCCAACTCTTTGTGGCCCCATGGACGATACAGTCCATGGAATTCTCCAGGCCAGAATACTGGAGTGGGTAGCCTTTCCCTCCTCTAGGGGATCTTCCCAACCCAGGAGTTGAACCCAGGTCTCCTGCATTGCAGACAGATTCTTTACCAGCTGAGCCACAAGGGAAGTCCTTGCATAAGCATGATTATACACTACCCCAAGTGGCATTAGAAAATAAATAATTCAGTTCTATCATGTTCAAATTGTTAGACATAAAGTAAATTTTTAATTCTTCCCAAATTTTAAAAATTTGAATCAGGTTTGAGTGTAGAATCTATTGATGTATTAAGTAAATTGGTATAAATTAGCATAAAATAAATGCTAATAAAATCTGCATAAGGCAAAAGTAAAGGGCAAACAAAAGAAGAGTCGGTGATAGAAAGGCCACTGGGAAATATTCTTCCATCACTACCATAAATATCTTCCTTTTCCCATAATTTAGTTGCAAAGAAAGCAAACAACCAAAATATAAAGTTTGAAATATAAAAGCACACAAAACAGAAAGTTAATACTTCATATATAAGAAGGATTGAACTAATTTAACTTCACACTCAATCGCTTGACAACAGTATGGAAGAATACGTGCATACCTTGCAAAAACAATCTTTAATTAGTAAAAAAAAAAAAAAGTTCACATTTAAAGTTTGAAAAATAAAGCATCCAAAGGTTGAATGCTGGACAGATATGCTACTTACATATCAATTAACAATATTTATAATTACTGGCATTACTGTTTCATGTTCTAAAACCTTTAAAAGCATAATCCTGACTCCAAAAAATTAAAATTTACCATTTCCCTTTTATATATGAAGAAATAGGTTAAAGTGGTTAACTAACTTGACCAGGATCATAAAATTCCCATTTTGATAGAAACCCAAGTCCTTTTAATATCTAAGTTTGTGCTTTTAAATAGCTATTACCTTATCATCAAGCAAATGAATATATTAAAATTCAAAGGCAGTACATGTGGTGTAGAGGATGTAGTATTTTATACTTTCTTTGACTTTTATAATGATGTGATCAATGGTATCCACACAAAAATCTGGGTCCAAAAAAAAAAAATTCATAATAAAATTAATCATAAAGTATGAGAAAAAAGTACCATATACAGTTTCCATGTACAATAACATTCTACATCCCCCTGATTCACACCTGCTCAGAAGAGCAAATTTAAAAATCATGCTTCAGTCTCATGAACACATATACAAATATAATATAGTCATCTGAAATGTACTACTGGCAAATTATTTTTAATGTATTTAATAAAAAAGTATTTAGCAGAGTAAAGGAGGGAAAAAATAAAATGCTAACTCATCCAGGAAACATACTAATATAATAACACAGTATAATAAAGTAATAATGTATTTGAACATTATCATATCAATAAGGATCAAGAAGGCAGCTGACAAAAGGTAAAACCCTCCAATTTTCATAGCAGCATTATTTTCTTTTTTTAAAATATAAATTTATTTATTTTAATTGGAGGTTAATTACTTTACAATATTGTATTGGTTTTGCCATACATCAACATGAATCCACCACAAGTATACACGTGTTCCCCATTCTGAAGCCCCCTCCCTCCTCCCTCTCCGTACCATTCCTCTGGGTCATCTCAGTGCACCAGCCCCAAGTATCCAGTATCATGCATCAAACCTGGACTGGGGATTCATGATATTATACATGTTTCAATGGCCAAGATATAGAAGCAACCTATGGAAGTATGCATCAATAGATGAATGGATAAAGAAGATGTGGTGTATATTTATATAGATAGATAGGTACAATGGAATATTACTCAGCCATGAAAAAGAATGAAATGTTGCCATTTACAACATGGACAAACCTGGAGAGTATTATGCTTAGCAAAGTCAGGCAAAGAAAGATAAATACTGTATGTTTTTACTTATAAGTGAAATCTAAAAGCTAAAACAAATGAATATAACAAAACAAAACAGACTTAAAGATACAAAGAACAAACCAGTGACTAACTGTGGGGAAAGGGAGAGGGAAAACGGTGAGACAGGGGCAGTGGATGAAGAGGTTAAAAACTACCAGGTACAAAATAAACAAGATACAAGCATGTAGCATAGGGAACAGAGCCAGTATTTTAAAATAACTTTATGTGGAGTATAATCTATGAAAATAAAAAGTCACTATGCTATATACCTGAAGTGAATATACAGGTCAACTACTCTTCTATTTGGAAAAAAAAAA
>SJYV01033663.1:645034-660415 GCA_006410875.1 Neotragus pygmaeus
GGAGATAAAGTCACATAAACCATTTACTGCTTTATAGGATAAACAAAAAAGAATGCTGAATGGCTACCTACATGACAGATAAAAATGAATGATTTAGATTGAAATATAAAGTGTCAGGCAAAGGAGACACCAACTAAAACAGAATAAAGAATATAACAGTCTCTTTATGTTAAAACTGAATCCACATAGAGAGCACACTGAGACATAATTAGGATACTAATGTACACTAAGATACTATATGTCTTAATAATGTATGCTAATATACATATTATATATATACTATAATGTGTACTAATGTATACTATACTAAGATATTAATTCTATCTTTTTTTTTACATTCAGGAAAATAATTATTCTTTAGTAAAGTTGGATATGGGAAATCTCTTGGTGCTAGAAGCATTAACCCATTAATTCTCTAATATATTCTGCTGTTCTGGGTCAGTTTGTTCCTTTTGTACTTTCCTAGCCAAAATCCATTTCTCTTAAAACAGATTTAAGAGAAATTACCACAAAAGGCAGTCTTCCAAGAGAAGAAATATGTTTTGGATAAGGTTAATCAAAAATTCTAATTTCTTTCCTACATACTTAAAGAATTATGTAATTTCACTGGGAATTGTCATCTATGTTAACACAAGCATCAATTGACTTAATGAAGTAAGAAATCTTGATCTATATCAGACAAACTATGCAAATAGTAATGACTGGAAATACTAGACACATTCACCCTAACCACAGGAACAAAAAATGGTGTCTGTGTTAACCATCATTATGTGACATGATATAAGAAAGTCTTGCCCTAAAAATTATATATAAGTTATTACTTGGATACAAAAAAAAAAACATTGAAAAACAACAAAGTTTATGTAGAAAAATTTAAATAGGTAAAATTAAAATAAATAGATTCTATAAGACAAAGATGACATTCTGTGTAACAATTATTTTAAAAATGGAAAATGATATCTCACAGGAACACAATTTTACTATTCTAATCAAGAGAACAGGCGTCAAATGAAAGAATTTAAATGCTTAGTACTGACACACATCAGGTGGTAGAGATAATAGTTTGCAATTACAATAATTGTACAATACTGACAAATAATATAACTAAAATTTGAGTGGAAGAATACTTATTTTTATAAAACTGGTTACTCAGTAGGTAAATTAAAGACAGGAGATTTCAAGATAATAATTTTAAAGATATTTCAAATTATACAGCATTCACTGATATTTTTAACATTCAGATTCTGTCTTATCCAGTTTCTCAATGAACCCTGAAGTCTTGGCCAAATTTCTGCAGCCTCAGAGCTATGACTGAGTTACTATTGCTTTGATGCACTGACACAATATTCTTTGTCACTGACAATCTAGCATTTGGAAGATTCCATGTATATTTTAGATATTTTTGTACCTCTTTGAAAAAAATGAACATTTAAAAAATATAGATAGTGACAGTAGATTTTGAGAAATGTTGTGTAATTTCACAGAAAATAAGGACCCAGAGGAAAAAGTGGAAGCATACAGTCCTAATAGTTTTACATTCAAATGTGCACTATTATCTTGTTTCTAAATGCATGTTTTACTAGAGCTAAATATGCTGTATTTAAATTATTTTCATGTGTACATACTGTATTATAATGAATGTACTAAGATGAAATGTCTAAGAATAAAGTGTTACCTTCTAAAGTAAACAATTAAGTTTAGTTCTTATATTTGTTGAATTTCTGTAGGAATTTCTGTTCATTTTGCCAACTGACATATATGCTAACAAATTGAGCTTTTTGTTTCAAGAACAACCACAACTGAAAGTAACCGAATTTGCCGATTCCTCGACTTCACTTTCACTTTTCACTTGCATGCATTGGAGAAGGAAATGCAACCCACTCCAGTGTTCTTNCCTCAGATATGCAGATGACACCACCCTTATGGCAGAAAGTGAAGAGGAACTAAAAAAGCCTCTTGATGACAGTGAAACAGGAGAGTGAAAAAGTTGGTTTAAAGCTCAACATTCAGAAAACTAAGATCATGGCATCCAGTCCCATCAATTCATGGCAAACAGATGGAAAAACAGTGGAAACAGTGACAGACTTTATTTTGGGGAGGCTCCAAAATCACTGCAGATGGTGATTGCATCCATGAAATTAAAGGATGCTTACTCCTTGGAAGAAAAGTTATGACCAATCTAGACAGCATATTAAAAAGCAGAAACCTTACTTTGCCAACAAAGGTCTGTCTAGTCAAGGCTATTGTTTTTCCAGTAGTCATGTATGGATTTGAGACTATAAAGAAAGCTGAGCGCCAAAGAATTGATGCTTTTGAACTGTGGTGTTGGAGAAGACTCTTGAGAGTCCCTTGGACTGCAAAGAGATCCTACCAGTCCATCCTAAAGGAGATCAATCCTGGGTTTTCATTGGAAGGACTGATGTTGAAGCTGAAACTTCAAAACTTTGGCCACCTGATGCAAAGAGCTGACTGATTGGAAAAGACCCTGATGCTGGGAAAGATCGAGGGCAGGAGGAAAAGGGGACGACAGAGGATGAGATGGTTGGATAGCATCACCAACTCAATGGACATGAGTTTGGGTGGGCTCCGGGAGTTGGTGATGGACAGGGAGGCCTGGAGTGCTGCAGCTTATGGGGTCGCAACAAGTCATACATGACTGAGCGACTGAACTGAACTGAACTGATGTGGATATACATATATTTTTTAGAGAGAGACAGATACAGATAGAGTGAGAGGCAGACAGAAAGAAAGAGACAGAGAGCAGAGAGAGAGAGAGAGTCAAAGGACATAAGAAACAACACATAGGACAATGTCATACCCACACTATAGGACAGTTATACAGACANTACATGACTGAGCGACTGAACTGAACTGAACTGATGTGGATATACATATATTTTTTAGAGAGAGACAGACACAGAGAGAGTGAGAGGCAGACAGAAAGAAAGAGACAGAGAGCAGAGAGAGAGAGATAGTCAAAGGACATAAGAAACAACACATAGGACAATGTCATACCCACACTATAGGACAGTTATACAGACTGGAATACTTCTCCACCAGGCTCCAGGACACCATCCTCTCAGTAGAAATAGAACAGTGAGGACAACTTTTCATCTGAAATGTTTAAATGTCACCATTCAGAAATTATTCACATGCTATTCATAGTTTCTGAATTGTTAATAATTCTCTGATGCTCTTTCTCACTACTGCTGCTAAGTCGCTTCAGTCGTGTCCGACTCTGTGCAACCCCATAGACAGCAGCCCACCAGGCTCCCCCATCCCCGGGATTCTCCAGGCAAGAACGCTGGAGTGGGTTGCCATTTCCTTCTCCAATGCATGAAAGTGAAAAGTGAAAGTGAAGTCGCTCAGTCGTGTCTGACTCTTAGCGACCCCATGGACTGCAGCCCACAAGGCTCCTCCATCCATGAGATTTTTCAGGCAAGAGTACTGAAGCGGCATGCCATTGCCTTCTCCCTTTCTCACTACTAGTTAGAAGTAAAAATAAAAGCTTCCTAAGAAATGCTACCACCCCTCTACTGCTACCATGCTTTGGATTTCTGTGGTTACCATTGATGAATGGATAAAGAGACCAAAAAAGAAAGGAGAAAAAGGAAAGATCAGGGGAAAGATGGGGAAATAGAAAAGACAAATAACTCTAGAAGTACAAATAAGAGCTAAGAGAGACATAGATATACAGAGATTTTAGTTAAATAGAGAATAATGGTATACACTGAAAGTGAAAGAGAGGCAAAGGGAGAGCCGAAACAATAAAATGATGAGGAAAAGGATTCTCAAAAGTTCAAAAAACTCAAAATGCACTGAAGTAATTACAAGTGAGGTAAAATATAGTGCCAGACTACAAAGCAAGCATGCTGCTTAATTATTCTATATTGGCAAATAATGCACTTCTTGAAGGCAATTTCACATAAATGGTCATCTTATACAAAAGAGAGAACACATTTATAGTTCCATCAAAATTCAAAGAACAAGATTTGGTCACTTTTCGTTTCATACAATATTCAGTCACTCACCCTTCTCTTGTACAAAATGTGACTCTGGAGGTTGTCTTGTAGGCAGAATTTCAATAGAGTGGAGACTGATACTCCATTGTATCATGAGGTTTTTGAAAGATCCTCCCAAACTATTTTACTTTGTGGAAATTTTCTGGAACCTAAATAAAAATTAGGTTGCTTTAGTCTTGTGTGGCAATGACTGAGCACTTAACCACCTCCCCCCCAAAACATGTGGAAAGAGCCCATAGATCACTCACCACATTTTCATTATCAACTCACTCCCAAAATATGCACTTACATAAACATATGCAGAAAACACTTGCATTAGAAAGCTTCCAAAATTTGGTTTACTATATCTTATTTCATCGTTTGACCAACTAAAAAATTTGTGTTCAGGTTGCTGAATATATGAAAAACCATATGACACTTTGAACCAATTTCCATTTTAACTCAAAATTCTGTTAAATTTAGTCATTTATTCTGATAGCAAATGTTTCATTCTTAACTAATTAAATTATGTAAATTAATGACATCTTAAGTTTGAAAATTATAAACAAAATTTATAATCAAAGCTTATAAGCACACTGAGGAAAACATTGCATGTACAAGATGATTAAAACATTAAGATAATTGATTGCCACCTTTTGGTAACCATTAGTCTCTACCAAGTGAGAGTTAGCCTTTATTAAAAAGCATTTTTAAAAAGATACTTCATGGTTCCATGGAAAGAGCATAACTTTGGAGTTGAAATATTTAGGTTCACTCTCGGCATCATCATTTAGAAACCATACCAGTTCAAGCAAGAATTTAATCTCTCTGTAAAATCTAAAAAGCCAAACTCATAGAAAAAGAATAGAATGTAGACTTTTAGGGGCTGGGAGCTTAGCAAAATAGAGGATATTGGTCAAGGTGTACAAACTTCTAGTTATTAAATGAATAAGTTCTAGGGGGTCCTTTTTTTTTAATGAATGGATTTTTAAGCCTATAAATGCAATTTTCTGCTACTTGATTTGGATTGTAAAATTCTTCTGTTCAGTTCAGTTCAGTTCAGCCGCTCAGTCATGTCTGACTCTTTGCAACCCCATGAATTGCAGCATGCCAGGCCTCCCTGTCCGTCACCAACTCCCAGAGTCTACCCAAACCCATGTGCATCGAGTCGGTGATGCCNGCTTCATCCAGCCTGGCATTTCGCATAATGTACTCTGAATACAAGTTAAAAGATGTGTATAAGAGACAGCCTTTAAGACTAGAGAAATATATTCTTCTGTTCAGTTCAGTTCAGCCGCTCAGTCATGTCTGACTCTTTGCAACCCCATGAATTGCAGCATGCCAGGCCTCCCTGTCCGTCACCAACTCCCAGAGTCTACCCAAACCCATGTGCATCGAGTCGGTGATGCCATCCAGCCATTTCATCCTCTATCGTCCCCTTCTCCTCCTGCCCCCAATCCCTCCCAGCATCAGGGTCTTTTCCAGTGAGTCAGCTCTCCACATGAGGTAGCCAAAGCATTGGAGCTTCAGCTTCAACATCAGTCCTTCCAAGGAACACCCGGGACTGATCTTTAGGATGGATTGGTTGGATCTCCTTGCAGTCCAAGGGACTCTCAAGAGTCTTCTCCAGCACCACAGTTCAAAAGCATCAATTCTTCAGCGTTCAGCTTTCTTCACCGTCCAACTCTCACATCCATACATGACTACTGGAAAAACCATAGCTTCTGTTGTGTTTTACTTAATTTTTTATGCTGGTGTTTCTTATGCTCAGCCCAATTTATTTTAGTAATAATCTATCTTGTATGGATGTTTGAGTTAGACATCCCCCCTCAAAAGTCTCAGTCTTTTCAATTTCTTTATCTCTCCTTTCCCATCCCTCAACTTCTTTTCTCCCATCTACTTTCAATATGTTGGCTCTTTTGCATTCACTTAACCTTTTTCCCCAGTCTACCATAAAGAGAATGATTTTCATAATTCTCCAAAGAACATATTCTATAGGTAGAAAACCAATATTTACAAAATATTGTATATGTATATATAAATGGATGTATATGTTTATTGTTTGTTGTTGTTGTTGTATTAGTCACTCAAGTCATGTCCAATTCTTTGCAACTCATGAACTGTAGCCCACCAGGCTCTGTCCATGGACTTCTCCAGGTAAGAATACTGGAATGGGTAGCCATTCCCTTCACCAGGACATCGTCCCAAACCAGAAATTGAACCCAGTTCTCCTGCACTGCAGAAAACTATTTACTATCTGAGTCAGTACAACAAGTCAATCTTTGGCTATATTGTAAATATCACATATTATTCCTTCTCCCCTAGTCACTTTATACATACAGCTTACAGAAAGATTAAGTACATTGGGAAGCTACATTTTTTTAAATGTTGAATCACTTTAGACTTATTAAGTTGCTGAGATGTCCGATAACATTTATTTTTCCAAAATCACAGAGCTGGTGCTTTCTTTTGAAGCCCTTCTGAGCTCCAATTTTTCCCTACATACCTGGAAGAAAACACACTTCAAAGGTGGGGGGGTGCTTTAAATTAAAAAATAAATAAATAAAAAGCAAAAGATTTACTCAATCTGAAGAGAAACCAGAGCTTGAACTGAAGTATGATGGTTGAAAGAAATATACTATATCAAAACACTCAAAGCAAAAGAAGCATCATAGGGGAAAAGCTGAACTGTGAAACTAAACAATAAGGAAACAACAGGACAAGAAGAAGAACCTTGACTATGATGCTTAAGAGTTTATACACTTTACTGAAGAAAATAGTGCACAAAGAAATTTGAGCAGAAAAGGAATTCTCACTTTTAAACATTAAGGAGATTCCTCAAATCCACATTCACAATCTCACATCTTAAATGAATATCCATTTGAAGGATATACATAGACCGTCAATATACAGACAGAGAGTAAGATAATTTGAGTATTTTTTCTCATTCCACCACAATTAGAGTCTAAATGAAAACTAAATTTGTACAAATATTGAATCAATATGATGTACACCTGAAACTAATGTAAGTGTCAACTATATCTCAACTTATAAAGAAATTTAAAGACTAGGACTTCCCTGGTGGGCCAGTGATTAACAGTCCAACTGCCAATGGGAGAGACAGTTTTGATCCCTGGTCAGGGAAAATTCCACATGTCTTAGGGCAACAAAGCTCATGTGCCACAACCACCGAATCCTATGCAACTACAGCCCAAGAGAAGCCACTTCAGTAAGAACCCCAAGCACCTGAACTAGAAAGTAACCCCTGCTCATGACAGCTAGAGAAAGCCTGTGCACAGCAACAAAAACCCAGCACAGACAAAATTAAATAATTTTTAAAAAGACTAGCCAAAGAAAATTTGCAATCAAGATACTAGATTTGAAATTTGAAATTTAAGTGGAAACAATAGGTTCACTCCTAATCAACTTGGAAGGAAAAGATGGACTATGTTGATATCACCTCTCCAGAGACTCCCTCTTTTCTTGTACTCTAGAGATAGTCAAACTCTGGATGCTTGAACTGAAGCTAATGAGTTACATGGGGCAGGACACTCTTGGGGCCACTAAAAATAAACACATCTTCAAGCATCTCAGTCTCTTAAAGCACATACTGACTCTGGTGCTTATAAAAATATCCTTCAGATATAATATTAGCCCTTTTATAGGCAGTTTCCATAGATTTTACAGATTCCAACATCTGTTTAGTTACAGAATTAACTGTCTATTCTGATTTATACTCCCTCATATGCCCTGAAACATGCACTGCCCCCATAGATTCCTCCTGGGAAAACTCTGCGGATGACAAAAGTTATGGTAAATGTAATTTTTAAAAGAACTGGTTTTACCTTCAATGGAGCCTGTGTGAGTTATAATTTTCATTTTCCTTGCCTTTGGTAACTAATCGCTTTCAAGTTTAGCATATTTTAAAACATATTTAAATGCATGGTCTGTATTTATCTTAAGGATTCTGTCCTATCTACTTCACCTCAAATCAGTTCAGTTCAGTTCAGTAGCTCAGTCGTGTCCAACTGTTTGCAACCCCATGAACCACAGCACGCCAGGCCTCCCTGTCCATCACCAACTCCTGGAGTTTACCCAAACTCATTTCCATTGAGTTGGTGATGTCATCCAACCATCTCCTCCTCCGACATCCCCTTCTCCTCTTGCCCTCAATCTTTCCCAACATCAGGGTCTTTTCAAATGAGTCAGCTCTGTGCATCAGGTGGCTAAAGTATTGGAGTTTCAGCTTCAATATCAATCCTTCCAGTGAACACCCAGGACTGATCTCCTTTAGGATGGACTGGTTGGATCTCCTTGCAGTCCAAGGGACTCTCAAAAGTCATCTCCAATACCACAGTTCAAAAGCATCAGTTCTTTGGTGCTCAGCTTTCTTTATAGTCCAACTCTCNTTTAGGATGGACTGGTTGGATCTCCTTGCAGTCCAAGGGACTCTCAAAAGTCATCTCCAATACCACAGTTCAAAAGCATCAGTTCTTTGGTGCTCAGCTTTCTTTATAGTCCAACTCTCACATCCATACACGACCACTGGAAAAACCATAGCCTTGACTAGACGGACCTTTGTTGACAAAGTAATGTCTCTGCTTTTCAATATTCTGTCTAGGTTGGTCATAACTTTCATGCCAAGGAGTAAGCATCTTTTAATTTCATGGCTGCAATCACCATCTGCAGTGATTTTGGAGCCCCCTCGCCCAAATAAAGTCAGCCACTATTTCCACTGTTTCCCCATCTATTTGCCATGAAGTGATGGGAGTGGATGCCATGATCTTAGCTTTCCGAATGTTGAGTTTTAAGCCAATTTTTTCACTCTCCTCTTTCACTTCCATCAAGAGGCTTTGTAGTTCCACTTCACTTTCTGCCATAAGGGTGGTGTCATCTGCATACCTCAAATACCTTTCCTCAATTTCAAGACCACACTTACTTGATAACCACTGAATTATTACCTTTCATGGGGGACAAGTAGTTATGTGATTCATCTGTCTGATATTAACATTTTCATCAATACACCAAGCCTCTAATTTCATACAACTATGGTGATCCTTCAAGACCATCTTGTTTCTTCTAGAAGTAGTCTTAAATCTTTCATATTGTTATTTTCTCTTAAAGAAGATACCATATTCCTAGTCCAACACCCATTCAAGTGTCTCTAAGGCCACAAGACATAGTTTCTTTGACCCGAAAATGTGGTGGTGATATCTGCAGAGATAGTGTCTATGCATCAGTTTGCTATTTACTTAAAGTTAGTTCTGGACTGGAAGAGGAATCTGAACTCCAAACTTGGAGAATAATGGTATGGATGAAAGGAGGTAAGTATTTTCTCTACCAATTCAAACAAAATGCCAGATCTTATTATCATGCAACCTATAATGATATTTTAGATTTGTAGAGTATAACAAAAGTGTGTATGGGAAAATAACCTTCATTGGACATTCATGCCTAGTAAAGGGAGTTGGTTTTTCCCTATTATTGCAGATTTCTGCTATCTACACAGAGCTTAGAATGAGAAATAGCAACATTATCCATAATACTTTGCAATTATCATGACCAAATGCACCTCATTTACGAACTTAGACTAAGATAGAACTAATACCTGCATCTTAGGCTTACCACTGCATGCAAGGCACTTACAGTAAAGAATTGCTACAAGTTAACAGGCGTGATTACATTATACTTGCTATTGGTTGAATTGTGTCCCCTCCCCTGTCCAATGATAGATTGAAATCCCAAACCCAAATTCCTGTTTATGTGACCTTATTTGAAAGTAGAATCTCTGAAGATGCAATGAAGTTAAGATGAGGTTCTACTCACTGGTGTGATCGCTAATACAATATGAAGAAACACAGAACAGAGAAGCAAGGACACTGCCATGTGACTGCCGAGGAAGTAATTGAAGGGCTGATGCTGCAAGTCGAGAAACCCCTAAAATTATAACCAAAGCACCAGANCGAGCGTGGTGGGCTTCTGTCTATGGGGTCGCACAGAGTCGGACACAACTGAAGTGACTTAGCAGCAGCAGAGTTGTATAATGGGCTTCCTTGGTAGCTCAGCTGTAAAGATTTCGCCTGCAAGCCACCCTGGTGGCTCAGAGCGTAAACAATCTGCCTGCAGTGCAGGAGACCTCAGTTTGATCACTGGGTTGAGAAGATTCCCTGGAAGAGGGCATGGCAACCACTCCAGTATTCTTGCCTGGAGAATCCCCATGGACAGAGGTGCCTGGCAGGCTACAGTCCATGGGGTAGCAAAGAGTCAGACATGACTGAACCTCTAAGCACAGCACAGCATAGTTATATAATATAAAATCCCTGGGAGAAAATAGATCAAATGTATCCAAGACTGCTCTCTACTGACTTTGGACTTTCTCATCAATCTGTAATTATTTCAAAATAAAAAGTATAAAAAGAAAAAAGACTTGAATAGAACAAGAACTAGAGATTGAAGAAAAGAGGGACAGACAGATACAAAAAAGGAACAAGAATGGCAAAGAGAGAGAAAAGGAGAGAGGAAGCTGTTCAAAAGGGTAGAAGGTTCCTGTTCACTCATGACATAGGGGCTCCAGATCTCCTCTCCTCCCATGGACACGATGAATCTACAGTTTTACACAGAACAACTTCTTTGAAAAGAAATGTGGAAACTAGCTGTGTGAATCCTATACACAAGGTGAATAGGACAAGCCCAAACTAAAATCATTAGAAGATAAAAAATTAATAAATCATTAGAAGAGGCAGAGACAAAATCTCTATATAAAACACAACCTTGGAGCCACAACCTTGGAGCCACAATATAGAAGAAGGTGGGAAGTCAGCACTGTCAGTTTCTCCTAGAGGAGCAAAATGCCCCACATCTGGGACCCTAACTTTGAGGACTTAACACCTGAGACATGACCTTCTAAAACATAGAGCTCTGAAAGCCAATGAAGCTTGTGTCCATGAAATCCATGAGGCTATAAGGAACTGAGAAACAGTTCTTAACAGGTTCACCCAGACTCACTGCAGCTATCTCTCCAGGGAACAGCACAGAGACACAGACTGAAACCTCCAGCTTGTCCCTGAAAGAAGCCTATTTCCTTATCTTAAAAGCTAAGACTTCTAACACATATCTAAGGGTCAACTGTAATCCCCAGCAAAAACCTGAGAAGCCAACAGGTGCCAGCATCGTGCTCTCCCTCTGTCCCACCCCAGGTCACCAGTGTCTCTGTGAAAGGAGCTTGTGCACCTCTGTGGCCACCCAGGTTTGGGGGCTGCTGCCAGAAGACACACTCCTTATCCTGTAGCCCAGGCCCCTGCCAGGGCTTTCGTTCCTGGTTCCAACAGGACAGTAGTAAACTAAGGAAAAGCTCCTAACNGGAGCTTGTGCACCTCTGTGGCCACCCAGGTTTGGGGGCTGCTGCCAGAAGACACACTCCTTATCCTGTAGCCCAGGCCCCTGCCAGGGCTTTCGTTCCTGGTTCCAACAGGACAGTAGTAAACTAAGGAAAAGCTCCTAACTGGCTGCCTGTGCCCCACACCTCCCCCTCTCCTCCCTCTTAGGGCTAAATGTGGAAGGAACAGACAGAAACTCTCATCTCCCAGTCTTCTCCTGAAACAGATGAGAGGGTAACCAGCAGGAAGGTCAGGGGTCTCCAAACAGACGAAATAGGCTGCAAGTATCAGACATTTTTTCTCTCTCCCTTAAGAGGCAGGAGGAAACAAACTACAACTGTCCGAAGTTTTTCTCTCAAAATTATCTGTTGCCATGATGACACCTTGCTCTACCTGAACTTAACTTTTCTCAAACCTTGAGCTAACCAATGGGTTTTTCTTATGGAAACGTTTTTCTTAAACTATGTTAATGAAACCATGTATTTGCTTTGCATTTGCCTTTCAAAGTGGTTCCACCTAAGACTAACTTTTGGCTGATAATCACTCAACAAACCGGTATTCATATCAATTGTTTTATGGCTGAAGGATGACACATCTCCTGCCATCCTATCTCAAAAATGCATATTGTGGGAAAAGGGCCTGGTGAAACTGTCAGTCTTCAGGTGTCTCTCTTATCCAATTAATAGCTTTCTAACAGACATAAAACATAGAGCTAAAGACTAGCGGGGGAGGGGGCACTCTCCATCTCCTTTCTGAGGTCTATGTTAGGAGCNCTGTCAGTCTTCAGGTGTCTCTCTTATCCAATTAATAGCTTTCTAACAGACATAAAACATAGAGCTAAAGACTAGCGGGGGAGGGGGCACTCTCCATCTCCTTTCTGAGGTCTATGTTAGGAGCTTTCTCTGTCCCTTGTTATACTTTAATAAAATTCTGCTATACAGAAGCTCTTGAGTGATCAAGCCTGGTCCCTGGTCCCGAAGATAAGTGTTCTTCTTCGGAGATCATGAACCTGACATCGTTCACTGTAAGCTATCAGCAGTATACTTTCATATTTGAAGTTATTCCCTGATGGTTCACCTTCCAATCAGCCTCCATCTAGATGCTGACTGAGATCCTCTGCTTTAGAACATTAAGAGGTCTTGACAAACCTTTAAATGCTGGGAGCCACTAAGAATAAGGTGGAGCAGAAATATTCCATAATTGTTGACAAGCTACGCTCCTGCCTGAGAGAGAAAGAGGGGGACAGAGACAGTGATAGAAAGAGAAGGACTCTTCTTTAAGCTACTGGATTTTCACGGTCTTTTTATTTAGGAGCATAGCCTTTAATTCAACTAATAGAGTTTTCCTCTCACATCTCTGGATTTTCCTTCCAGTCTCATAAAGAATCTTAAAATTCTCTATTAGCCAGTCATTAAATGTTGAGCTGCCTCAACCTTGGTCTTTAGTCTTCTTCTTTCTCTAAAATCTCTCCTCATGTAATGTCCTTCATTCTTTTGGTTACCAGGAGTAATGACCATTAGCGGTTGCCAGGATATACAAATAGAATCTGGGTAATAAACTCTAACCTTCTGTTTTGTCTTTTCCTTGGTGCTTAGTCTTGTTTCACTTTCACATAGGGTACCTGGTACAGAGGCATTGTGCCCCAAACTTCAGCTCAGGGGACTGTGTGCAGAAGCGCTGTGAATAGCACAATTCCAGATGGCAGCAGCAGACCTTGTGCAGAGACGCTGCGCCTGGCACTGGGGTGTGGAGCCACAGGCAGGGCAGCTGCGCCTGCCCAGGCAGAACCCTGCGACCTGCTTCCCAATGATGAGAGAACCCAATCAAGCCACCTGCGGATGGGCTGTCCAGCAGAGGGCATACTCTTGATGCTGTGCTCCCATTTCTCCGTTTTACAACTAAAGGATAAAACTTCCTTTTGCTTCTTTTTAAAAATATTTATTTATTTTTATGTATTTACTTGACTGTGGCAGATCTTAGTTGTGGCAAGCAGGATCTAGTTGCCCAAGCAAGAATCAAACCCAGGTCCCCTGCACTGGGAGTGCAGAGTCTTAGCCACTGGGCCACCAGGGAAGTTCCTTCCTTTGCTTCTGAGCTGACATCTGTCTTGTTCTATTGGCACGATCAACACCCAGCAGAAGGACCATTTTTAGGGCCCAACTTCAAAGGGTTGGTAACAGTTGCAAATATCTTTGACAGTCAGAAACTTCAAAATTTGTATTTATGATCCAGAACATTTTTATAGGCCCCCAGACTCTTGGTCATATATATCCTAGGCTTTCCCAAAAAAGATAACTTGAAACAAAGGTTTATGTACAAGCAATTAATGCAGAATGAGATACAGCATCAGGAGTGAAAGAAAGGGAACAGAAGAGGAAGAAAAGTGGATTTGTCAAGGATACATTATCAAATTTGCCATTAGTATGGAGCAACTGGGTCCCCCTGAAGTATGTCTTAGGAGACATCGAATAGATCCCCAGCTCAGGAGAAGAAAGGAGAAATAATCTGCTCATCAGCCCCCATTTCCTATTAGTCAAATCTTCACTCTGAATCTGAGCAGTTCCATGTAGGGTCCTTACTGGTGGCAGACCCCTCTGTGTCCCCACTTACTGATTTGTTCTCTTTGTTTTTTACTGTTTGGCCATGCTGCGTGACGTGTGGACCTTAGTCTCCTGACCAGGGATGGAACCCTCGACCTCTGCAGTGAAAGCAAAGACTCAACCACTGGGCTAACAGGAAAGACCTCCCATTGATTGGACTTTTTCTTTTGTTTTTACTGTGCTCAGTCTTTCTTGCAACTCTTCCTTGCTCCATGCAGGCTTTGTCTAGCTGCGATGCAAGGGCTTCTCATTGCTGTGGCTTCTCTTGTTGGGGACCACAGGCTCTAGGGCATGCCGGCTTCAGTACTTGTGGTTCATGGGATCTAGAGAGCTGGCTGGGGAGCTGCGGCACGTGGCCTTAGTTGCTCTGCATCATGTAGGAACTGCCTAGACCAGGAATGTAACTTGTGTTCGCTGCATTGGCAGCAGGATTCTACCACTAGATCGCCAGGGAAAGCCCTACTTATTGTTGACTGGGAAAAGAGGCTTTGGAAATACACTGTGACCTCCTAGACCCTCCATGTGGAACAAAGAACAGACCCTAACAGTTACTATTTATGGAAGTAAAAAATGCACAAAGAAAGACAGGACAGGCAAGCAGGAGTAGCCATATCTTAAACAATAAAAATCTGTCACAAGGACTTGGAAATCGGCCTTCCCCATATGAACATTCCAGGCCATCATACTGGAAGACTAGAGACCACATCAAGGAGATGGAAGCCGTGCCAACTGTGGCAATCTAGATCAGGAAGCCCTAAGTAGACGCAGAAGCCTACTGCAGGCATGTGAGTGAGTCCAGCCGAGACCAGAAGAACTGCCCAGCTAAACTTTGCCCAAATGCTGATGCACATAATTGTGAGATAAGTGAATAGTTAATGTTTTAAGCAAGTAAATTTTAAATTGATTTGTTATACAGAAGAAGCTAACTGATATCTACCCTTTGACATCTGAACACATGTGTTGGAGCAGTAACAGTTCTTAGGAAATGATAAAATGTTAATATTCCTTACAGCGTTTCAGTGGTTTCCTGTTCTTATTTTGGCTGTGACTTCATGTAATATATTCATATGTCATCTTGTAAATAGATGTAGAATAATGTACTTAAAAGTAAGTGCAAACAATAAAAACCCTAGAACTTTAAAAAACAATAACTACAAAACAAATGCTGTCAGAACACTGAATCCGTGTCTCTGGAAGTTGAAATGAATACAAAAACTTAGAATTTGACCACTCATGTTTCAAAGGGAATGAAGTAAACAAATTCCATTCAGAGTTGCCAAAGGAAGTTTTAGATGACTCATGGGACACACATATATATCTGAAATAGTCCTGGCTTTCAAAGTCCTTCCATTAAACTGCCCTCCTCAGCCAACATCTGGAGTCAGAGTCCTTCCAAAGCACCTT
>SJYV01033664.1:0-18686 GCA_006410875.1 Neotragus pygmaeus
CAAATTATGTTGATTCCTGGCTGGATGAGGAATGATAGTGAATAGCATAACTGAAACTTCACAAGGTACTGACATTTGTGCTTAAGCACAGAAGAATTCAGCAAGTAAGACTCCTACAGTGGGACTGTGACTGTGAAGGCTTCGCGGGAAAGTTCATGAATTCAAATGTAATTAAGCATGAATTAAACATGATGAGCTGCAGGGCTGCTTCTAGCAGTGCCGAAGATACATTATGGAAATCCTTTTTGGAAATATGACCAGCTCCTTTTTGAACATATGTCAGATGCCTAACATATGGTCTCTTAAGGCCTCCAGCGTACCTTGGGTGATCCAGGGCAGTCAGCGTATGCTTGGCGCTGTGGAAGGTCTAGCTGATCAAGCCAGGAAGCCAAGAGCATGATGGGCAATTGACCCCTCCTTGTCAGAATCTCACTTCTCCTTTAGAACAAGTATTCTAAATTCAAAGAGAAGTTTGGGCCTTGGTAGGATATAGTGCTGTGTCCTGACTTTTCATGCTGGCGCAAGAAGCAACAAATCATGAATGTAGGCTAACGTCTATTTTCAAACAGTTTACAGGGATGATAAAGTAAAGAGATAAATTTCATAAGCCATACTCACTAATAAATCGACAACTCGATACCTTGTACAGTTTGAGGGACAGAGGAAACCTGGAAAACAACACCTTTATAACACTCTCTCTTCCTCTGACGTCTTTTGCATCCATGTCCCCCAGTTTCCTTTGCACCTTTCTCTCAGTCTCAAAGAGAAGAAATAAGCGAGGGATCTGAAATGCAAAACTGCACGTTCAAACCTCGCAACTGATTGCTGGAGGGGCACTGATCTGCTTTTGGGGTCACCTTCTTTATATGTAAAATTAGGATAATTACATTACCTTTCCACCTCGCAAGGCTCCTAAGTGAATGTGATGTGATGACTACAAAAACCCTTTATCTATATCTATCTATGTTTCTGTCACCAAAATAGAAGATAGGCTTCTGATTGATTCTGTTTTCTGATCATGTCTTTAGTGGATTATGGTAGATAATTATCGAATTGATGTGAATAACAACATCAGTGACCACGTACTATATGTATTCTGTGCGAAGCATCATACTAAAAATCTTATATTTGCTTCATATATGTATGGAGAGACTTTAATTGTATGACATGATCCTCTCTGAATCCTAGAACTGTAAAGTGTGAGAAGGCTAAAAATGTCTAAAATGTAATAGCTAGTTTCTCTTTTAACTTCTCTGGCTGTAATTACTGAAATGAAATATGTTTTCCCATTTTTGGGCAGTGGTTTGTGGTCTTCTTATCAGAAGTTGTGGCTGCATCCTGCCTCAGTGAAAGATTTGGGAACATTAAGTATTTTTTTCTTTGTATTTAATTATATCTAATAGTTGTACAAAGGAAGTTTCCTTTATCCAGCCCTTTATTTTTTTCCCCCAAACCCAGATACACAGAATGACCTTTGTTCAGTTGGAAACAGAGAAGTTTGGAACTTGAGAAGTTTACTGTTCACAAATAGTGGAGGGCACTGATCACAAAAGAGCTTGCAGGCCTGGTTTACCCAAATAACACTAAACAGGGTTAGTAATTGTGTTCTTCAGGTTGGACGGAGGAGTCTGGAACTAAGGAGGTTGGGATTGTTATTTGAACTTCCTCTGTGTATAGTGTTGGGTGATGGCCGGTGGATGAGATCTTAGAAGTAATATGCAATGCTGAGAAGAGAAAAGGAGCAGAAGAGAAGTCAGCATGAGAGACCACAAAGGAACAGAGAGAGAGGGGGCTGGAGTCACAGGAACTGAGAGAAGACAAGTTGGCCCATGGTGTCAGCTACAGGGAGTGAAATACAGGCAGGAAAGTGTTCATGCTGCTACTGCTGCTAAGTCGCTTCAGTCGTGTCTGATTCTGTGTGACCCCATAGACGGCAGCCCATCAGGCTCCCTGTCCCTGTGATCCTCCAGGAAAGAACACTGGAGTGGGTTGGCATTTCCTTCTCCAATGCATGAAAGTGAAAAGTGAAAGAAAAGTGATTCAGTCGTGTCCGACTGTTCGCGACCCCATGGACTGCAGCCTACCAGGCTCCTCCATCCATGGGATTTCCCAGGCAAGAGTATTGGAGTGGGGTGCCACTGCCTTCTCCGAAAGTGTTCATGGGGTTGTTGATTTGGTGAGAGCTGTTTCAGTTGTGCCAGGTGAATGCCTGCATGTTGCTTCAGTCGTGTGTAACCCTATGGCCTGTAGCCCACCAGACTCCCCTGCCTGTGGGATTCTCCAGGCAAGAGTAATGAGGAGGGTTGCCATGCCCTCCTCCAGGGGATCTTCCCAATCCAGGGATCGAACCCTCATCTCTTATGTCTCCTGCATTGGCAGGCAGGTTCTTTATCACTAGTGCTACCTCAGAAACCTGCCAGGTGAGTAGGAATCGTTAGGTTATAAAAAAGACTTTGAACCACCTGTGAAAGTAGGGAAGGTAAGAATGAAAAGGATAACAATTATTTTAAACAGAGAGAGACTTATCTGTTGAGTTAAGTGAGTCGCACAGAAGTTGAAGACCCAGTAGATGAAAGGAGGATGCATTTGATGGAGTAGGTGCTGTGAGGACCTGGATAAAATGTGATCCTCAGTGCACAGGTGGGGTTTGGCTCCAGCAGCTGAAGAACCATCTTTTCTGTGGTGGAAAGGAAGAGAGCAAAGATCCAGACAGCTTTTCAGGTCAACAAGTAGGGGCAGGAGGTTGAGGTATTTCTTATTCTATGACTTTCAGTTTCCCCAGTAGAATAGAAGGTGCAGTTGGCCGAGAGTCAAGTTAGAAATAGAATTTGATGGCAGAGGAGAGTGTGCAAAAGAGCTCACGTGTTAACATTTTTGAATGGATCTGGTGAAAAGTGACTAGGCGTGCGGGGGCTCCAATGAGGGAGGGGGTCATTCATTAGGAACTGTGCCATTCTATACAAAAGAGTTCTCTCCTGAGTTCTGTGATCATCTGATCAGGTATGTGAATGCAAGGGTAGGTAGACGAATTGATCCAGGGTTGGAGGTTTTCCTGGCAGGTTCATTCAAGAGACAAAGATCAGAAAATGACTCATTAAGAGCCTGCAAATAGAGTCTCAGTAAGATTCAAGGACAAGTGAGTGTGCTGAGGGAGGGAGTCATCCTGGTCAGCTTTACCCTCTTTGTTTTTCAGTTCTCTCCCTTCCCCTATTCACAGACCATCTGCTCGGCTGTGGACCTCGATTCCGCTTGCCTGGTTCCTAGTGTCCCTTTTCTTTGCACTGCATCTTTCAGTCCACCTCAGGCACCATCTGATGCCCAGAAATTCTGCCACCTGGAGATGTCTTGTTGTGCCAGCCGGGCCCCTGGGGCCAGATCCCTGCATGCCACTCCATTCCATAGCAGGTGAGCCTTCAGTGCACCCCTTGGGGCTAGTATTTGGCTCCTGGCTCCTTCTAGGAGGTGCTGTGTCTCCTCTCCAGATGGATTACTCTCTTGCCTCCGTGTTCTAAGGTCAGGATGTTTTCTGGGAGCTAGAAAAGAGAGCCTCGGAAAGCACTACCCTCATTTTTATCTTATTGAAATATGTCACCTGGACATGGCAGAAAGAAGAAAACTTACTATTGAAACAGTTAGTTTCCTGTTTTTTGAGACTGAAAAGATGATTGCACATGATTAGGTCATAGAAGAGTGACTGATAAATGGTCATATATTCAAATATTGGTCATATATTCAGCTTTTCTGGAATAATTCCAAGAAATTAGCCTGTTCCTGCTCTCCATCTTGACCATGTTTTTACTGGACGTGAGACGGTCAAAGCCAGAGCTGGCCTTGGATTTTATGGATGTCAACAGGCTGCTGGCTCTCCGCCCTGGAGCGCTCTCCTGCTCTCTGCTTGGTATGCAGGTCAAACCTGAGAGCACTTCTGTGAGCCGGCTGTGGGCCTTCCATCTGTCTGGAGCTCAGCAGAACTTCAGGTATCACAATAAGAGATTCACATGCACTGACAGGATTTTTATTTCACCTGCTGTTGATGGTTGATAAAGGAGACAAAATGAAAGTGCCATATACTCAGGTTATTCCTTTTCTATCCATTATTCATTGAATAAATATTTATTGACCACCTACTAAGTGCCAGGTGCATCCTCTCCTTGCTGCTAAGGATGCTGTATGGAATGCAAATGGACACAATTCTGACTAGTACAGCTGGGGAAGGATAGAAGGACAGTAATTAAATAATTTTTGAACTAAATATAGAATTTCAGCTATAATCAGTGTTAAGGAGAAAAAGTGTATTATGTTTTGAGAACAGGTGAGATGTTCTTGTCTCACTCGGTGAGGTTAGGGAGGACTCTTAGAGGAAGTGACATCTGAGTTGAGATGTGACTGATGGGTAGAAACTCACTAGGTATAGAGTGGGAGGAATGGGTTAAGGCCCTGAGAAGAAAGGAACCAAATGATGGTTGTGGGCTTGCATTCAGAGAATGTGCTGAAGTGTGGGTCAAGATGAGCCCTCAGAAGGGAAAAAAACAAAAAACAAAAACTTTACCATTCTTTTAGAGAGCAGTTATAAGTTAATATTTATGAAAGATCACTCACTGCAGTATAGAGAATAGATTCAAGGTGGGAAAAAAGATTATTGGGTAACAGTTAAGGGATAATTTCAGTGGCCCAGCTAATCAATAAAAATAGGCTGGATTAGGACTGTGGCAGTAGAGAATTCACACTGTGTTTTGGAGACAGAACTAGTAGGATGTACTGATGGATTAACGTGCCTCGGGCAGAGGGAAAGTGAGGAGCGACAGATGATTTCCAGAACACTGCTTCACAACTATGGTGATGGTGGTGACAGTTAGTGTTCAATCAGAAGGCTAAAGGAGAAGCAATTTTGGTCTGTTAGGGCCCAAAATTAATACAATAATGTGGGGTGGTTTTTTTTTTTTTTCCCATTTCATATTAAGTTCAGAACTCTTAAATCATTATTTTTAGTTTTTTAAAATTTGTAAACAAGGTATTTGTGAAAAGTGTATTTGTGGATCTTTTGAAATCATCATTTGAATTTATCTTTGACTACATCCTTAACATGTAGTCAAAGACGAACAACTGCATTAATAGCAAGAGGCATAATGTATGTTTAGAAATGTGGAGGACAAAAACTCAAAAGGAAGTGGGAATTTAAGTCTCCTGATGGAAGGGAGAGAGAGAGAAAGTGTGTGTGTGTGTGTGTGTGTGTGTGTGTGCGCACATGTTTATGTAGGAGTATATGTGGGCAGATTATAGTCTATAGATGAGCTTATTTCCTTAGCTAGCACATCTATAAATTTGTGACAGTCTTCCCCCACCTTGGTGTGTCATGAATAGAGTAGATCTTATCCTCTTATGTAATGATAAATTGAGACAAATTTTCTCCTTCTTGGTTTTATGGCTATTTCTTCTAAAATCTGGACTAATGTTTTTTGTTTAATTTACTGTAAATAATCATTCAGCTTCAATGCTGAATATTCCAGCTCTTCCTCACCCCACCCCCTCTAGTTCATTGCTATTTTGTGTTAGATGGGGCACTGGGTCCAATTATAGCTTTGCATTTAATTACAAACTTTGCATATGTGTGCATTAATTAGAAGATTTTATTGCTTTGTATTTTATGGCTGGAGGTTGTGAACTGTAGCAATCCAATATACCACTTAAGGGGATAATACAAATTTAGAATAATAAAAAGAAATTTATAATGATCATCTCAGGCATCCAAAGTATTGTATAGAAAAATAATAAAGCATAATGCAATATACACAAGACTCAGGCCCATTCTTCTTCTTTAATTAAGAGGTTTAGTATTGTAAAGAAGACATTTAAAGATCTAGAACAACATATATCTGACACTTGTTTAGGCTGAGGATCTAAAAGTAGGACCTTAGGCATGTGTTTAAATGTGTCTGCCCATTAGAAGAAGGGGGTCATGATGTTAAAACCCAATGTTCTGAAGTCTTTTGTATATGAAAAAAGTAGTCCTATGCCTATGAGAAGGGACATGTATTGCTTGAATAAGCCTTCAGTCAAGAGGCCTGCTGCTAGAAAAGAGTGAACCTCAGTAAATTTGCAAAACAGTATTTTGACCGAATATTGTAAGACCAAAGACAAAATAATGCTATACAAATGCTATAATCTAGTTAGTGAATATGCTTCTTACAGGGTCTATGTTAGAAATCCTGAAAAATTTGATTATGTACTAGAGTTGCACAAATGAGACTGCATATCCACTTACATGGTAAATAATAAAGTAGACACTCCACTTCACAGATCACAGCCTTGCTGCGGTGAAGGTATTTACATAACTCTATGAACTATTTCAAATCCTGAAAGATGATGCTGTGAAAGTGCTGCACTCAGTATGCCAGCAAATTTGGAAGACTCAGCAGTGGCCACAGGATTGGAAAAGGTCAGTTTTCATTCCAATCCCAAAGAAAGGCAATGCCAAAGAGTGCTCAAACTACCACACAATTGCACTCATCTCACATGCTAGTAAAGTAATGCTCATAATTCTCCAAGCCAGGCTTCAGCAGTATGTGAACCGTGAAATTCCAGATGTTCAAGCTTATTTTAGAAAAAGCAGAGGAATCAGAGTTCAAATTGCCAACATCTGCTGGACCATCAAAAAAGCAAGAGAGTTCCAGAAAAACATCTATTTCTGCTTTATCGAATATGCCAAAGCCTTTGACTGTGTGGAACATTCTGAGAGAGATGGGAATACCAGACCACCTGATCTGCCTCTTGAGAAACCTGTATGCAGGTCAGGAAGCAACAGTTGGAACCAGACATGGAACAACAGACTGGTTCCAAATAGGGAAAGGAGTACGTCAAGGCTGTCTACTGTCACTCTGCTTATTTAACTTATATGCAGAGTACAACGTGAGAAATGCTGGGCTGGAAGAAGCACAAGCTGGAATCAAATTGCGGGGAGAAATAACAATAACCTCAGATATGCAGATGACACCACTTTTATGGCAGAAAGTGAAGAGGAACTAAAAAGCCTCTTGATGAAAGTGAAAGAGGAGAGTGGAGAAGTTGGCTTAAAGCTCAACATTCANGGACGCGAGTCTGAGTGAACTCCGAGAGATGGTGATGAACAGGGAGGCCTGACGTGCTGCAATTCATGGGATCGCAAAGAATCGGACACGACTGAGTGACTGAACTGAGGAAGACCTCTTCGATCCTTTTCCCTTAGCAGAGTTAGATGTTCCCTAACATCTTCCAAACTCATTTAAATGCCTACGTTTGCCTCTTTTCTTGTCTACCTGCCTGCCTAAGCATGCCCTTCATCCCTATCTTTATCAACAACAAGGCAAATCTATGCGCTTCATGGATGTTTATTCAATGACTGATTCCATTGATCTCCCATCTAGGAATCTTTTTTTGTTTGTTTTTTAACCTCACTTGCTCACTTCTGGCTTTATTCTTTAAAAAAAAAATATTTTTAATTGGAGGGTAATTGCTTTTCAGTGTTGCGTTGGTTTCTGCCGTACAGCAACATGAATCAGCCACAGGTACACACATGTCCCTTCCCTCTTGAACTTCCCTCCCACCTCCTGGAATCATGCTTGTTTTCTTTCTTTCCTCCACCCCACACCCGATCTAACAGCAAGTCTTGACATCTCATATCTAAATCAATCGTGAATCGCCTTTAGGCCAGTGCCGGCTGCCGCCTTCTCGCCTCTGAACCACTCAGTCTTCTCACCGTGCTCTTCCCCTCGTTGCTTCTGATTTCCCCTCCATCCCCTCCTTAAAAGGCTCCTGGGACCTCCCATTTCTCATAGAAGAAAATCTCATCTACTTACACGGCCACGTCTGTACATGCTAAGTCTCTTTTTCAGTCGTGTCAGACTCTTTGTGACCCTATGGACTGTAGCCTGCCAGGCTCCTCTGTCCATGGGGATTGTCCAGGCAAGAATACTGGAGTGGGTTGCCATGCCCTCCTCCAGGGGATCTTCCCCACCCGGGGACTGAACCCGCATCTCCATCGGCTCCTGCGCTGCAGGTGTATTCTTTACTGCTGAGCCACGGGGAAAGCCCTGCATGGCTACAGAGCTCTGCATTTCCCTCCCCCACCTTATTTTGGACCACTTAACGTGCTCTCCCTCACTTAATGCACTCTGCCTATTCTGCCTCCCTTCAGACCCTTTCCCACCTCATGACGCTGCACTTGCTGCTCCTTGCCGTTTTTGCAGAACTAGCTTCTTTTGATTTCAGACTGAATGCTACATCCTCAGAGAGGCTTTCCTTGACCACCCTAAGGAAATGTTTCCCAGTTTCTCTTTGTCACACGACCCTTTCTTCTCCTTTGTACTATTTATCATAGGCTGTAAAAATCTTGCTTACTTACATATTCATTAACAGATGTTAATTGGCTATCTCACTTGATATATTGTAAGCTCCACAAGGGCAAAGTACTCGCCCTTTTTAAAAATCTTATTCACTAGGATATCTCTAAATCAGTATTTAATACGTTTCTGCTGAATGAATGAATGATTTTATCCTCCTAGAAGCAAAATGTATAAACCAGGCATTATATACTCACTTTACAGATGTCAAAACTGAAGCTTAGCGGGGTGGGTTCTTGCCCTAATGACATAGGCTGGAAGTAGTGTAGCCAGGCCCCAGATCATGTACTTTTCCTGCTAGACCCTTTCACCCTGAAGGGAGATAGACTCTGGGTGGGGTGCTCAGCTTGACTGATTCATAATCTAATTCCCCAGCATGAGACCAGAGAGCCAAGATTCCAAAGTTCCTGTCTCTAAAGAGGTGTCTGTATGTGGCTGAGGATTGCAATCAATTCCAAATTCCAGGCTGCATTGATGCATACACCCAATAAGCACTCAATGATCACAAGAAAAGTGCAGTGACTGAGGAAGAAAATCAGACCCACGGGCCTGAGAGCTGGATCTCAGGCCTAATCTCCCAGGATCCTCTTGGAGCTGCTCTAATTTAGGCCTGATGGAATGGGAAAGGTGTTGTTTCTAGTTCCTCTAGTTTAATGTGGCCTAATTTGGAAGATTTTGCCATTTTGAGGTCTCAGCTACTGCCTGCGAGCAGACCCTGGTCATTGTCATCATTTAAAAGGCCACTTCGGCCATCAGCAGAGAGCTAGCAGCGTTTCTTTGATTCCAGGAGGAAAGTTCCTGGGGAGGGAGCCTGGTGACATAAAAGGCCCTGGACCAGACACCAGAAGGGCGGTGCTGTGCGTGGGAAGGCCCTGGGCTCCCACCAGCAGAGTGCTGGCCCCTCGCCGGCTCCCAGCTTCCTCCTCTGTAAGGAAAGATGCAGGTCTGGTGGTGGCCTGAGAGTCAGGGGGTCTGGATCTGACCCCGGCTCCGTGACTGACCTGGAGCGTGGGGTCCGGTTAAGGCCCTTTCCTTCTCTGGGTTATCAGTGGATCATTGCTGCGAGTTCAGGTTTGGCGGGGCGAATTCTTAAGTCCTCTTCCAGCTCTGATATTTGCTCATTCTGTGTCTTTTTCGGGGAAACATTTGCTCCCCCAAGAACTGGGTTTCCTTGTTTTCCAGCCCTTAGAAATCAGCATGAAATCCACATGGCCACCTCAAAATCGTTCAACAAAGAGCATCTTAGTTCCAAAGGCCTGGGTGTCTTAAAAGTACCTGAGGAATCAAATGCCCACTCCCGCCACTCTCCCAGCCCTCAGCCAATCCAATGACAGGTACCCACTCCAATGAAGGAAGCTCTTCAGTCCAAGGTCATGGGAACAGGTTGGGGAATATAAATCCACTGAGTGCCTAGAAGCTCTGGCCATTAACCCCCAAGGTCATTGTATTCACCTGGTCTTGACCCACTATGTGAAAAGACAAGGTTCAGGAAAGTCAGATATGTCCCAGTGTCTTTTGAGGGTCTACTGTGGGGCAGGCCTTGGCTCAGCACTTGCACACACTGCTTTGTTCAACCTTGACTTGGGAGATAGATATTATGATCCTCATTCTACAAGAGAGGATGTTGAAACATGGAGCTAAAGTGAGTTGTCCAAAGTCATACAGCTAGAAAGATCAGGGCCGAGCCTGGCACTCTACTGCTGTGCTTCTTTCTCTCCTAACAACAGAAATCAAAAGTAAAGTTGAGGAAGCTCAGTAAACTGTTGTGGAAGTCACTCTGGACGTGAGGACTGGAAAACTGGTTATGAACCCTAGTTCTTCCATTTTCTATCTGGACTTCCTCGGTGGTTCAGATGTAAAGCGTGAGACCTGGGTTCAATGCCTGGGTTGGGAAGATCTCCTGGAGAAGGAAATGGCAACCCACTCCAGTACTCTTGCCTGGAAAACCCCATGGACGGAGGAGCCTGGTGGGCTAAAGTCCATGGGGTCACAAAGAATTGGACACGACTGAGCAGCTTCACTTTCACTTTCTCCCGTTTACTAGTTCGGTGATCCTGGATAAGTCATTTGCCTTTTTAAAGCAGCAGTATACTGACCTATGGGGTTCCCTGGTGGCTCAGATGGTAAAGAGTCTGCCTACGATGAGAGAGACCCAGGTGTGATCCGTGGGTCTTGAAGATCCCTCGGAGGAGGAAATGGCAATCCACTCCAGTATTCTAGTACTCTTGCCTGGAGAATCTCATGGACAGAGGAGCCTGGCAGGCCATAGTCCATGGGTCGCAGAGTCAGACACAACTGAGCAACGGACACTTTCACTTTAACTGTATTGACCTAGAAAGTGGGGATAATCTCTTCTATCTCACAGTATAAGGTTAAAGGGAAAATGTACATGAAGGCTTTCAGCATGATGTCTGGCATATAATGAGCGTTCAGTAAATGTTAGTCACTACTACGATTAGTATACTGCTGCTGCTGCTAAGTTGCTTCAGTCGTGTCCGACTCTGTGCGACCCCATAGACGGCAGCCCACCAGGCTCCCCCATCCCTGGGATTCTCCAGGCAAGTATACTGCTACTGTAACTCTTGGTGGTACAATATACCCACTATATCACCACTCATACCACCGCCATCTTCTCTCTGGAGTGGTCCCGAAGCTCGAACGACACAATGACTGGGAAAGCTGTGTGTGTTCTGCACCTGTCAGTAATCCCCTGTGTTATAATTATAGCAAGCTAAGGGAAAGAGTTATCTGTGAAGCCCTGACCCCATTCCTCCCCAAATGGTTCAGATTCTTTGCTCTGCAGCCAGTGGTGATGACGAGCGAGCGTTTGACTTGCTGCCCACTGTGAATAACGTCCTTCAGTGGATCGCTGAGAAGGACAGCAAATGCTTTTCTGAGCTTATTTTAGCATCAGAAGGACTTTGAGGCAGGATTTCAGCATTTAGTTTCACTGGGGAAGGCACTTTGCCATTAATGTGAATTTACAACTTAAAATTTTCTCCTCCTCATCAACTTAAGAAGAGATAATGTGGACGCAGATCTAGGATATGGCTGGCAGACATATCCCCAGATCCAGATGAGTTCTATTGTGGGTTATGCCTGATTATTTAAGTAATGTGTGTTTACTGTTATATAAAAAAAAGGAAAAATGTGTAAAAGTATGAAGAAGAAACAATCTGAATACCCATAATGCAATCATTCAGAGACTAAAAGTGTTAATATTTTGTTATATTCCCTTTTAGACTTTTATTTTGTGTCTACATAAAATGTTATATTCATATAGACAGCATATAGAATTAGTAATATATTAATATATTATTTATACTATGTAAAACAATATATGAATGTAGGACTTCCCTGGCGGCTCAGACGGTAAAGCGTCTGTCTACAATGTGGGAGACCCGGGTTCGATCCCTGGGTCCGAAAGATCCCCTGGAGAAGGAAGTGGTAATCCCCTCCAGTACTATTGCCTGGAAAATCCCATGGACAGATGAGCCTGGTAGGCTACAGTCCGTGGGGTCGCAAAGAATCGGACACGACTAAACAACTTCACTTCTTCACTTCAATGATATATGAATATATTCATATCTTTATATAATTGAGATTCTAGTCTAAAAAAACATGTAAACTATTTTTTAATCAAGCTATTTTTATTGGAGTTTTTGGCTCACAGCAAAACTGAGCAAAAGGTATAGAGATTTCCCATATATCCCCTGCCCCGCACTTGCGGTGGTAAAGAACCTGCCTGCCGATGCAGGGGGCATGGGAGATGCGGGCTCGGTCCCCGGGTTGGAAAGATCCCCTGGACAAGGGTATGGGAACCCACTCCAGTATTCTTCCCTGAAAGATTTCTTGGACAGAGGAGCCTGGCGGGGTATACATAGTCCATGGAGTCGCAGAGAGTCGGACATGACTGAGCAAAGCCTCCCTCACCACTAACCTCCCCCACCAGGGTGGCACCCTTGTTACACTGAATGAATCTGCTTTGACACGTCCTATTCGATCAGCCTGTTATGGTTTACTCTTGGTGGTGTGCGCTCTGTGGGTTTGGATAAATGGACAATGCCTGTAGCCGTCGTTGCAGCATCATCCAGGGTATCTCTGTTTGCCCTAAAAATGCACTGTGTTCCGCCTGCTCACCCCTCGTTCCCCTCCCACACCCTGGCTACCGCTCGCCTTTCCCTGTCTCCGCCGTTTTGCCTTTTCCAGAGCATCATTCAGTGAATGAGCTTTTCAGACTGGCCCCTTTCCCTCGTAATACGTATTTGTTTCCTCCACGGCTTTCCCTGACTCGGCAGCTCATTTCTTTTTAGTGCTGAATAGTGTTCCGTTGTCCAGACATGGGCCTGGTTTATTCATTCACCTACAGAAGGTCATCGTGGCTGCTTCCACGTTTTGGCAGTTATGAATAAAGCTGCTGTAAACATCCTTGTGCAGGTTTTGGGATAAACAGAAGTGTTAACTCCTCTGAGTAAATACCAAAGGACACACTTGCTGGATCATGTGGTCAGAGTATGTTTAGTTTTGTAAGAAACCACCAAGCTGCCTTCCAAATGGCTGTTACATCTTGCCTTCCCACCAGCGGTGAATAAGAAGAGTTCTCTTGCTCCAAATCCTCTCCCACATTTAATGTTGTCAGCATTTTGGAGTTTTGGCTATTTCTAGAAGGTATGTAACCTATTTTTCCATAATTTTATATTGCAAGAATTTCCTTCACGAATATTGTTTCTTAAAGATGTATACGGTTGCAACATAGGGATGGCATAGAGCACAAAGTGTTTAATCTCTCCCTATTGTTATCTGTTCATTTTTTTTTGGCCGAGCCACATGGTTTGTGGGATGTTGGTTCCCTGACCAGGGATTAAACCAGGCCCTTTAGCAGTGAGAACTTATCAGTCCTAACTACTGGACCACCAGGGGATTCCCTGTTATCTGTTTAGACATTTCTAATTCTCAGGATTATCCATAACACTCTGATAAACATTTTTGTATATAAAGCTTTATTTACGTCATTGTTTATTTTCTCTAGGGCTGATTCTTAAAAGTGAAAGTAACAAGTTAGAGGACAAACACTTCACATTCTCATCAATTCTGTGAGGCATTCCCCAGCCAGCAACAAGTATTACCATTAAAAAAAAAATTCTTGCCAAATCAATAGGCTAAAAAAAAAAGTAAATTACTGTTTCAGTTCGCAAACCTTTGATTACTTAAGTTGAATACACAATATTTCATGTATCTTAGCCATTTGTATTTTCCTTTCCGTGAGTTGCTAGTGTCCTTTGCTGAGCAGACTTTGTTCATAGTGGCCCAAGTCACTAAAGTTGCCTGCAGATGATGCCAGACTTTGCATCTGGCCGCATCTGATAGGGGCCTAGGCTCCGGCAGGATTAGAAATAGTCCATGTCAGCATTGCTGCTTCAGTGAAACCAGAAAGGGGAAAGTTTCTATGTTTTATCGGAATCTGAGAAATGAAGTTATTTTTGCTGATTGTATCATTATGCCTTCTTTTCTTTCTCCCAAAGCTGCTCTTTTTTAAAGTGCTGCTCTCGCAGGGAGGTTAGATTTAGCGTATGCCTACTCTTTCTTGCAGTGTCTGTTCACCGACCGCCTACTGTGTGCAGGGCCAGTGGCCACAAGGATGGCTGTGGAGTCTGAGAACAGCCTGGGTTTTGGAGCTGGGCAGGGGCTTCCCAAGCGGCGCTAATGGTCAGGAACCTGTCTGCCAGCGCAGGAGACATAGGATGCGGGCCTGATCCCTGGGTCGGGAAGATCCCCCGGAGGAGGGCATGGCAACCTGCTCCAGTATTCTTGCCTGGAGAGTCCCATGGACAGAGGAGCCTGGCAGGCTACAGCCCATGGGGTCACAAAGAGTCAGACACGACTAAGGCAACTTAGTGCGCATGCACACACACACATATACACACACACACACAGGTGTTGGACAAGTCCTTTAACGTCTCTGAGGCTCTCTTTTGCCTTCTTTCAAGCACAGGTGATAACCCTACCTTTGGGGAATGGGTTAAAAATGCAAAACTCCTGGAATGGTGTCTGCCACATCCCAAGGCCTCATTTAGCTCAACAGAAAATCCTCGAGCTATTTCGTTTTATGTGCCACTGTGCTGGTGCTGAGGATCCAAAGAGGGGTCAGCTCTCTCTGCCCTCTGCTGCTCTGTGCACCCCTCCCCCCGAGAGTCCAGTGGCCCCGGATGCCAAGGATTGGTTGACAGCTCTCTTTGGAGCCCTGGGCCTTAGCTGCAGTTCTGGAGCCACAGGAAAAGTACCAACCAACATTGTGTTACACGGGGAGTCAGAGCCATGATTTTTATCTTCTCTTTTCTGACCATATCATCAGCATTTTCCATTTAGAGCAGAGTCGTTAAGGGTGCCGGCTAGCGTGAGCCAGCCTCAGTTTGATTTCTGGTTCCATCACTAGGTAACCTTGGGCAAGTTGTCACTGACTCAGTGGACATGAATCTGAGCAAACTCCAGGAGACAGTGAGGGACAGGGCAGCCTGGCGTGCTGCACTCCGTGGCATCGCGAGGAGGCAGAGATGACTTGGTGACTGAACAATAACAAAACAATAATAGTATCAAAACCTACTTCCTGGGGTCTTTCTTAGGATTAGACAAAAGAGGCCATAGGTAGCTTTTTAGGATAACATGTAGCACACAGTAAGAACTCAATGGTCGGTTATTAATATTTCTATAATGTCTTCATAGTCACCATCTCAATGACTTCTTATGATGAAAAGAGATATAACACCTGTCTCTGATGTTGGTATTTGGAGCATTCCTAATTTTTAAACACAAACGTAAAATATTATTCCTAAGAAACCAACAAAAAGTCATCTTGCAGTTTAGAGATAAAGGCAGGACAAGAAATTTAAGTATTCAATGGGGAGTGAATCCACATCAAGACACTTATATCACCTTTCCAGAAAATGCAACACTTACTATACATGTCAACAGGGTAATTAACTCATTTTAGAACCTGCAGTGGGGGTGACCCCTGTCTGAGGCAGGGAGCTAGCCTGGATTACTTTGGCAAAGCCTTCTAGTCTTTTCTCTGTGATTCTCCAGGCAAAGAAGCTATATCAGCTTTTCTCTTGTAGTGCCAGAGAATCTCTGATATAGCACAGCTCAGGGCCAACCCAGAACTTTTCAGCTATCACTTGGGATATCTGGTAGGGTGGCTGTCAGGCCATGTCACCCGATGGAGAAGTTGTTTCTGGTTGGGGTCCTTCAGCCAGCCAACAAGGCTCAACGTTAGCACTGGCATAAATGAGACTGAGCACCGTCTGCATGCCAGGCTCTGTAAAAACATTCCCTCCAAGCCTCAGCTTAGCTGAGGCAGAATTCACTGGTCCCATTTTATAGATGAAGAAACTGAGGCTCAGAGAGGTCAAAGATTTTTCCTCCAAGGTCACACAGCTGGTAGAGTCATGATCCGGCTCTGTCTGACTTTAAAGATACAAACTCTTCCCAGGGCACCACAGGGTCTCTTTGTGATGTGATTCAGACCAACCAGCATGGATTAGTGCTTACCTGGGTTTCCCCTGCTAAGCACTGAAATCAGAGAGCAGCCTCATAGAGGAGAGACAGACACAGAAATCCCAGGTTCCAGAATGCCCACTGATGCATGCCTGTGAGAAGTGAGAAAGCCACAGGGGCAGTTCAATTTATCCTGTTGTATCCATTTCTGAAAGCCATCCTTAATCCTTTCAGGAAGAGGCGGGGAATAGATAGATTGATAGATCAGGGCTATAATCAATGAGCAAACAAAGGGCAGTGGGGAAAATAGGGAGAGAGAGAGATTCATTCCCACTCAGAGATCCAGAAAATTCTCTTAGAGGATATGGTATTTGGGCTGGGGTTCGAAGGGTTAGAAAGAGTCAGCAAAAGACTATGTGGAAGGGGCTTGACCTACCCCTCCCTTCCCTAGGAGAAGTAAAAACAGAATCTTGATTTGTATTTCCTAAATATTGGTCTGAAACCAGAACCCACGCACACCCCTCCCATTTCACCCCCTCCTCTTACATACATAGAGGGACCTGTGAAGATACATTCATGTTGCTGTTGTTTAATTGCTAAGTCCAGTCCAACCCTTTGTCATCCCATGGACGGTAGCCCACCAGGCTCCCTTGTCCCTGGAATTCTCCAGGCAAGAATACTAGAGTTGGTTGCCATTTCCTCCTCCAGGGGATCTTCTCAACCCGGTGATAGAACTGGTCTCCTGCATTGCAGGCAGATTCTTTACCATCTGAACCACACATAGGTACAAATGTAAAAACACCCAGAAAATACACATAAAACACACACCAGTCCACGTGCAGATATTTAAAAACATACAATATGCAAAAATAGATACCAGCTCCCATACTCATAAGATCATACAAATATACACTCGTATACACAGACTCACAAACATGTTTATGTTTCATTACACAAGCACATACATGCCCTCTCCCCACCCACTCATTCAGGTAAACAAGTGCCTTTTTAATTAACATATACACAGGTTCGCACGCAAATGTAATCGCCCAATTCTGGTTGGAGGCCGGTGACTAATTGAGAAGCCATGCACAAAGGCTTCGAAGCGTCACGCAGGGGAGGCCGGGAATGGGTTGGCGGTGGGGCTGGGATTAAGCCCTGTCAGATGACAAGTGTGCCCGGCCCGGCCGCAGCGCCTATGCGAGCTCTGAATCCTGGGTGACGGTGCGAGCCTGCGCATCGGAATTCCAGCTTTGCATAGGGTTTAGTGTCGCCCAGGGTCAGGCTCTGTGGTCAGACCCACCCCTAGCCCTGCAATAGGCAGGCGGCTCTGAGGACACGCAGGTCTGCGGCGTGGGGCTTGTCCTAACACAGTACGCTGAGTGCAGGCAGCATTAATGAAGGTTTACTGTGGGCCAGGCACTGCGTTAAGCCCTTTCAGGGCATTACTTAATTCTCACATCAGCTCTGTGAGAGAAGGGTGGGCGGTGGGGATGTTAGCTGCCATCAACCCCATTTTAGAGGTGAGAAAACTGCACTCAGGCCACAAAGCCACTCAGCGGGAAGCTTGGAGCTGAGGTTCAACCCTGTCCGACCTCGCTCTCCCGGGGGTGTTAAGGTGAAGTGCGCGTGTGAGCCTGTCACCCTCTCACGAGGAAGCTTGCACCTTCGACTCCTGACGGGTCTCTAGAACCCCCATCCTGCCAGGTACAGCGCCCGGCCCAAGCAGGTGCCTGGTGAGGGCGTGGGTCTTGGCTCGGTAAGGTCCCCAACAAGGGCCTCAGTTTCCCCATCTCTGAAATGGGAAAGCAGCGAAGACCTCGCAGGGCAGGGCTGAGGCCGGGCACTCTCGGGCAGCAGAGGAGGTGCTGCGCTCTACATCCTCGCTGCAGCCACCGTCGCCCATCGCGGGGGTTCCAGCTCCGTCCCCACCCGAGCCCGGGAGAGGCGCTGGCGCCCCATTGTTTAAGAGGTCGGGGAAGCTCCCAAGAGCCGAGTCGCCGTCCCGGGGTCGCGCTCGCCGCCCAGTGGAGCAGACGACTTGGCCCGGCGTCGGCCTCGCCGGGCGCGTCCTTTGTCTGCTCCCCGGCGCCCGGGGCCCGGGGCCCGCGCCCCGCTTCTAGGGCAGACAAAGCCGGGGCTGCCGCTGGTCTGACCGGCAGGAGAGGCGCTCGCTCCACCCACCTCCCGCCTTGGTATCGCCCCCTCTTCTCAGCGCTCTCTGATTGGCTCGTGAGGCCACAAAGAGGCCGGGAAGCGGACAGGTCACGTGAGACGGCGTGGCCTCCCATAGGCCTGGCCAAGCTGCCAATCAGGGAGGGCGGGCCGTCCGCGCTTGGCCCGGTCGCTCCCTCCGCTCCGGGGCCCGCCCGCGGGGCCGGCCGCCTGTCAGAGGGAGGTGGCGATGGTGCGCCCGGTGGCGGCGGCGGCTGCGGCGGCTTCCCTGGTCCGAGTGCCGCGAGGAGATGACTGACCGACCGGCCGACGGCCTGAATGAATGAATGGCGAAGCCGAGCGCGCCATGAGGAGCCTGCCGAGCCTGGGCGGCCTCGCCCTGTTGTGCGCCGCCGCCGCCGCCGCCGCCTCAGCCACCTCGGCGGGGAATGTCACCGGCGGCGGCGGGGCCGCGGGGCAGGTGGGCGCGTCGCCGGGCCCGGGGCTGGGGGGCGAGCCCAGCCGCCCTCTCTCTAAGGCCACGGCTCCCACAGCCCAGGCCCCGAGGGCCGCTTCCCCGCGCGCCGCCCTCCACCGAGCCCCGGCTGTGTCTTCCTCGGCCCGGCCCCCGGAGACCACCCCTCCTCCGGCCGCCGCCGGGCCCGC